>LSSN01000959.1:19376-56325 GCA_001970855.1 Smittium culicis | reverse complement strand
TAAAAGTTTTTTTTTTTTTTTTTTTTTTTTCAAGGATCGGATTATTGCAACATTATATACTTCTTTCTAACTGAGAAATTTTTAATATACTCTTTCAGTAAATTCTAAGGTATCCATCCTATAATATCGGAAAATTATATTTCTTAATTATATTTCTTAATTATATTTCATTTATAAAATTGATATTCGAAATTTAGTGATTTATCCTTGAAAATTATTGGCGATACAGTTTCTAGTTTTATAATTAGTTATTTTCTGTATATATTACACTTTAAAATAATAATTTTTGAGCATTCAGCTAACATCTTTCATAAATTCACTAAGTGAGAGGACAAATAAAATAATCGACTCCACACAGAATTTATAAGTATATGCGAATAGATTTCTTTATTATAGGAAGTAATATCTTGTATAATATATGTAACTTTAATTTTTGGATGAATTTATAATGAAATTGATTCATCCAATAGATAGCCGCATTTTTCATAATAATATTCAAGTAATTTTTATTTTGAGTTTCATCCATAGCCCTGTTTAATTACAATTATAAATGCTGAGTTTTAAATAAAGCATTTATATCGATCTCATCGTATTAGCTTTTAATAATTAGACAATCAATTTTATATTGCTAAAATATTTGAAACCTTATTGATTTTAAACTAAATAGTATATTTATTAAAATATTTATATACTTGACTTATTGCACATTTATATAAGATTTCGAAAATAGAATGCAGGAAATGGCAAAAAATAAATGTATGCTAATTTGAATAGTAAATATATAACGAATTTCACTGAAATTTCTATAAGTCAATTCATTTTTGAAATCCCTTTACCTTTTAAAAAATTGCCTAACGCCTTTTCACTCTACATTCACATGATAATAAATACAATCTAAACTTATATAAACTTAATGCAAACTCTTTATATTTGTAATAGGGCATTGATTAAACTATTTTTATTTTATTAATGATGTTTACGAATGTATAATTTAGGAAATTTGTAAATTAAAAAAAAATAGTATTTAAGGTTTTATGATATTTCAATAGAATTAAATTGTTTTTATTTTATAATATTAAAATTGATAATAAAGAAAAATAGTGTGTTTATTAAACTGTTTATACGTCAATTGTTTTAGATAAGTTATAAAAAATACGAAAATCTCTTAGTTTAATCTTTATTTGTAAAAATTGTATTGACTGATAATAAAAGCTAACTTGACCGATTTAGCTAATTTACAATTTTTTTATTGAATCACATTTTTTTATATCATTCTCGTATTTTTTTTGTATGAACATTATTTTTATTTCTAACTAAATTTATTTTAGGTATTCTTAGTGGCATAATACCGACCTTATAAATCATTAAAATGTGCTGTAACACATTTGGTAGTCATATTTATATCCTTCGTTACAAAAAAAATCTAAATTTAATACTCTCAAATAGCGTCATAATAAATCACGCTATTTAATTACAAAAAATATGTGGCCAATTTTTGGGGCGGGGGAGCTCATTAATTAAAACTAAATGATAGTAAAAATTTCTCTTTGAGAGGTTCCGAAAACTTCTTTATTATTTCGGTATACCTTAAACAAATTACAAGATATTAAAATAGAGCTGTGATGATACTGAAGCACACTTTTTTCGTAAAACAGTATATTATTTTTTTTCTATTTTAATTTCAAATTTAATTGTTTAAAGTGATAAATTAATACAAACTATGTTATATTATTATTATTATTTTTTTTTTTGTAAAGGATTATTCTTTGATTTTGTAAATAAATCTTGCTATGAAAAGCCTTATCTTACTTTATCTAATACAAAGAATTACCTTATACTTAATAATAATAAAATCAAATTTCTGTAAAATCCCCTTTTTCTATTAGCAATAAAAAAATCCATATATTGACTTTTTATTTCATAAATATGAAAATTTACTTTCATACCCATAATTAAAAACTCGGAATATTATATTTTACTAAAAAAAATTATTTTGAAATTCAAAAAATGAAACAAATCTTAAAACGGAAGTTTAATTAATATCTTATTTAATAAAAAACTAATAGTATAATAGTATAATTAAAGATTTATTTTATAAATATATATATAGGATTTAATGAAAATTATATTACAAAAATCTCAATTTTTTCCTCAGTTTAATATACGTTTATTATAATATGAATTCTTTTTTAACTTCTTTTTTAAAAAGGTAATACAATTAATACGCTCTTTATAATGATATTTCATATTGGCTTCTATATATTAATCATTTGTATATTTTTACTTGTGTCAGGTTCTATACATTTTTTAGCTATAAATATCATGAGAATAGTATTTATTCCTGAAAATCCTATTTCTTCATACCTACTTTTGGAGTACATTTTAATTATTTTGAATTTATATTAGTAATAATTTTTGATATGACTCATTTATAATATACTGGTGTCTTTAAATTGAATATAAGCATGAATTTTTTCTATTTTCTATTTCTTTTTCCCTTTAGAGAAATGGTTTAATTTTGCAAATTTTACGATATTTAAAGTATCTAAATTTTTGTTAAAGAGCTTTTTATGTATATTTTAAAATAGTTGTTATCTGAATTTTTTAAACATTAAAGTTTTTAATTAAATCATGAATATTATCTATTTAATTATTGTGTGAATTTTATTAGTAATTTAAGATAGTATAAAAGAAGCTAATCGATTAATATTTAAAAATTATTGATCTATTAATTATTATAAAACCAAGTTATATTTGTATGTATTTAGTAATTTTATTGTTAATTCTAATATTAAAACTGATTTATGGAATTTTATGCTATAGTCTATATAATTTAAAAAAATTTTAATAAAAATATAAAGATTGAATTATAAAATAATGCTTTGGGAAATAATTCATTTATTATAAAGCTGAAATTTTTACGCCCTTAATGTCTTTTAATTCATCACAATCAATAAATATATATTAAATCAAATTTAAATTTAAGATAATATAAACATATCCAGGTTTTAAAAAAATATTCTAAGCTTTTTAATACACAATTTATAAAAAAAATCAGGCTAAAAATACAATTTATTAGTCTCTATCGATATAAATAACATATACTTTAAATCAGATCGAAATTTTTATTACTAATAAAATTTAATCTATATCATCTCTCTAAAAATGCAATTATAATAGCATATTTTATTTTTCATAATACGCATAGATATAAAAATTTCCAATCAAATGAAAATTTGGCTTATATAAAAATTTGATATAATTTATAAAAACATTTTTTACGTAAAAAATTTGTTTAATAAAAAGAACACATATTTTTAAATTAGCTATAAAATATAAATATACCAAGAGTACAATAAATATTATACTTTAGTTACTTATTTATAGCACCTGTTCTATTAAATTCGTATTTATAACATACAGTTATTTATTAAATAAAAAATAAACATTTTGCTTTAAATTTTTTTTTCTTAGTTATCTTTAATCGAATTTAAAACTATATTTAGCTTCTTTAGAAAATTTATCGTATCTTTAGTACCAATTTTTATTTTTTTTGACTAGAATATAATATTAGCTCTATTTTTTCTCATTTTAAATAAAAATTATTAAACTTTGGTTTATTTTATCTAGCTTTTATATCAATTTAAATTATTCGATACATATTCTATTGAATTATTTACCCTTAATTGAGTCTAAATTTGACTAATCTAGTTTATCACTTTTTATTAAAATTAAATAAAAATCCGAAAACTATATTTAGATAAATATGAATTATTTTATATCCTAAATAAATCTATTACTCAATTGAAAGCTTATAAATATGCATGCAAGTTTATATTTCTTGTTTTTATTTCTTTATATCCCAAAATAATAATATACTCATGAATTTTAATATACATTTTCTCCTAAATTTTATTTTTATTCTTGTAGTTTGGATCATAAGGCGAAAAATTTTGTGTTTTTTGATTCTATTATTCGTAAATATTTATGTTTTAACTTCTTTATTTCCAACAATGTAGTTTATATAAGTAGATTCAATTGTTATTTTTTTCAGCTCATAAGAAATTTTCATTTATTAAATTATAAAATTTTGATAAAAGATTTATATTATAATATTTTACTTTTTAATAAATATTAATTCATAATAATAAAATTTATAATCTATTTAGTATACTTATTATATAATTGCTATTATATGCTTGAATTTTTCAAGGTGATTTTTTTGTAGAAAGAATGGTTAATTTTTGTGAATACGAGTTTTCACATTATATTGGTTAAATTAATTATTATTAATTAAATATTTATATTATTATATTAATATAAATCTACATTAAATTTTACTGTTTAGATTTTTTTTTAATTTAGCTTTTTAATATTAAAATATTTTGGCTATTATTTTGAAAGATTTCAGTTATACATGCTTTACTCATCGCACATTTGAATATATCAATATCTTAATTAAATTATGTATAAAATAAATATTTTGATCTTGCTTATCATCTAGAATACTATTCTTTATAATAAAACCAATAAAAATCGATCAGCTTTAAATATACATAATAAAATTATTTTCAATCAAAAATAATTACAAAGAGATAAAGTTACAGAAGATTAATTAAATAAATAAAATACAAAGAGATTTAGTTTTACTCTATCAAAAAATCTCTCTAAAAATAAATTCGATAATCTTAATTAATATCATTTCTAATAAAAAAAAATCGAGATCAAAAAGAAATAGAATCGTTATTTTTATATAATATTTAATCATAATCTAAATTCCAATACTAGAAAACCCTGCTTTTATAATACTCTTAATAGATTAATTATAATATCATTTTTTTCCTTTATATTAAATATTTAGTAAATATTTAAATTTTTTGAGGCTTCGAATTATTTTTAAATAAATGATACTACCTTTAAGAAAAATAATCTAAATTTTAATCCTAATGAATTAAATTAGCTAAATAAAAAGGACGTTAAATAGTAACTCTTTCTTTATTATTAGTATTTTTATAACACAGTCGATTAGTCTTGAATATTATCAAGCTTATATTTATCTATAATATTTTAACCAATGTAAAAAATAAAACATAAAACATAAAATAATTAAACCCATTTTATAAAAAATTTTCAAAATTTAATTTCTAATTTAATAAAACTTATACAAATACTTTTTTTAAAAAAAAAATTAAAAAGTCTACTAAAATCTTCAAAAGTACTAATAATTCAAACACTATTAAGCCACAAATTATCTCGAATAATAACGGTAAGGGCTCTAAATTCATACTTTCCCATAAACTTGTACCTCACACAAATAAAACCACTGCGAGAACATAAATTTTGATATATCTCTTATATCGACTATTTAATTTAGATAATTTTAGTTATTTACAAATTTTGACTATATTGAAAAATTTTATATCTGAGAGTACTATTATTTTGTACACTAATTTCTTAAATATTTTAATCCCTTTTTTTAAATAATCAAAAAAAAAAAACATAACATAACATAACATAACATAACATTAGATATAATAAATTTCCAAAAAAAAAATTTTTTTTGAATATTATTACAGATCATTTAGATAATATTTTTTAATAAAATTTCTAAATAGATAAATCAAATTATTTAAATATATAATTTAATCAAATATATATTCTTAGTATTTTACCAATTAATATTAAGTATCTTTGAGAAATAAAAATAAATTTTTTTAGATTATTTATTTATAGTATATTTATTAGTAAAAATATATTAATTGTCTCGAAAAGGTAAAATTAGAATAACTATAATAACAGCTTCAAATATAATAAAATATTTAATGTGTTATTAAACAAAAAAATTTTCTTAATTTTATCGGAATTATAATTATACTGTTAGCTTTAAATTCATAAATAATTCAATAAAGGATGTATTTTGAATTATTCGAATCAAAATTATATTAAAATGCTAGAACACTTCTATATTTATTATTTGTTAGATATTAAAAGAATATATATTTATAATTTAATTAATTACTCACTTGTTTTTTTATATTATTAGGTTTTTGAAGTATTATAAAACTGTTTTATTGCCATAATTAGTTTATTTAATTATATTATGTTTTATTTAATTAGTTTTTTTGATCTATTATTTTTTTTTGAATAAATAAATTTAAATTTGTTTTAATTTTTTATTTAATTAAAATTGCTAATTTTTTCATTGAAATAAATTGTTTTGAGGTCTAAAAATCAATTTAAGTATTTTTGGATTGATTTGGAGTTCAATTATTGGTTTTAAACTGCTGAATTTTCGTTAATACAAATAAACCATATAATTATAGGAAAGTTATGTATAATAGCTTTATTTAAAATTAATTTAGTTGTATTCTCATTTAACTGAAATAAAATTTCATCTATAATCTAATATGAATTAAATTTTGGCCCTTTTTCTGGTATAAAACTATAAATATTATAATTCATAAATTTACAGTGTTTATTATTTATCAATTTTAAAAATTCTGAGAAAATTTAAATAAATTATTTATAAATTTAAAATTTTCAATAATTATACTCTATAAAGAAATTTTTTTTATTATTTTTTACCTAAAATCGTTTATTTGTTTAAATATTATAAAGTTTTTATTTTATTTCATATCATTTTATTGATTAAAATTGAATTACTATACTCATAAATTTAGTATAATAATATTCACATTGTCGCTACTAATATAAAATAATCATATAAAAATTGATTTTTTTAATAATTAATCTTTATATAAAGTCATTAATTGGTTAAATAAGCCAATAGAAATTGGATTAATCATTAATACTTAGAAAATAAATAATTTTATAATCTATTAATAATTAATATTCGTAAACTTAATAAAAATAACTTTTGAAAAATTTATATAAAGTAAACTATACTTTTTTTGATAAGTTGTATAAATCTAAATTCAATTTTAAAATTGCGATCTTTGATATTTTTTGAGAAGCTAAACTACTTATTTTTATTATTTTTTAATTTAGTTTTCAGTTTTCAGTTTTAATTATTTAATTTTTATTAAATAAAACTTACAATAATATTTTTATAGGAAAATAATTTTGTGCAATTTATATGAAAAAGTGAAATTTTGAAGAAATAAACTCTGTTTCTCAAAATTATACTCAGTATACCATATGTTAATTTGGTTAATTTTATATAAATCAGATAGTATACTAACGCTAACAATCGATTATAAAATTATCATTTTTTATCCAAAATTAGTATTGATTAATTATTAATAGATTAAATAAATTAAATAATTTCAGCAAAATTTTTCAGGGAGACAATGAGGTATTTATGTTTTCATTTTTTAGTCTTTAAACTATTTTCTGTAAATTTATACTAATTTCTCTTATAAATTAGACCTTTTTTAGCATTTTATGCTTTAAATTTACTCCATATTGAAATTATGCCCACATAAAATAACACTATATTTATCTATGGCTTGTAGAAAATTTTTTTTGTTTTTTTATGGTATATAAATTACCAATACCAATACTAATAAGTAAACTATTATAAAAAAAACGATATTTATTCAATATTAAATGTTAGTATTTCTTAAAGGGAAATATTTTTTGAAAAATTGAAAATTATGAATAATCGTCTCAAATTTTAAAAGATTAATATTAAAACAATATGAAAAAATTGAATAAATTATTCTTTTAGCTTGCTTTATTTTTTTTCTAATTCTATTAGTAGATTACAAAAGAAGAATCTTGTTGATAAATTTAAAATTTCAATGAGCTATAATTAGATAATAAAATAGAGTACTAGGTAAAAAAAATTCACCTTTTAAGAATCAAAGATATCTAAATTATAAATAAATTATTAGTAAATACTATTTTTTATGTAATTATTTTCTCTAAATTTAAAATAAATAGAAAATACTATGTAATTATCAATTTAAAATAGTTAAACAACTGCCGTTTAAACTATTAGATAAATACTGACATTACGACAGAGAATAAAATTAATAATTGAAAATTTCTTATCTTTATTTTGATAAATTTAAATTTTATAAGTACCAGGTCTGATTTCATGAATAACTTTTTATGTAATTTTGTGATATCTTATAAAATCGTAATATAGAATATTTAAACTAAATGATTTTTTTTCTAAATTATGAAGGTTAATTGATTAAAATTTCATAAATAATACAACATAACTCCTAATATTATCGAATATAAAATAATTATAGTGTACAATACTCATTCTAAAATTTATTAATTCATAAAATAAATCATAAACCTTTAATCAGTGACGATATAGGTATTAAGTTTTATAAAAATAAATACTAGGCCAATAAAAAAAATTCTAAATAGCCTATATAATATTATTTGATAAATGGTATTGTATAAAAGTCAACATTATTATTGGTATTTGGAAAAAAATAAAGAGAAAGTCGATATGGAAAGCCTGTAAAGAGAGATTACGACGAAATTAAAAAATTTTTTTTAAATTTGAAGAAATGTATTAAATCGTCTATATGTATAACAAGTTAAATTATAGCTAAACTAAAAAATATAAAAAAAAACTGATTAAATCATCACTACTACATTGATTAAAAAAAATTAAAAAATCTATGATGATTAAATATAAATACGTTTAATTATTTTTCTAAGACTAGAAAAAAATATCTAAAGTTTTAAAAATTATATAAATGTCATAATATCACAACTGATTATACATAAAAAAATTATATATGAAATTTTTTTATATTCTAAACTTGGCAGAAAATTTTAATAAGAAAGTATATTAAAAATGAATTATTTAAAAGAATGATTCATATATTTTCTAAATAATATAACATCAAATTCAATAATTTTTATAAATCTAGACAGAATAACATCAAATACAATGAATTTTATAAATTTAGATAATACAACAAAATTTTTCATTATCATTGCACGGGTAACATTGAACATCCTCTTAAATTATTGACTAAAAGTTGTCTTTAAATAAGCCAAAGTTATTGTAAAAAAGTCTTAAAATAGACTAAAGATGCATATAATTATTCATATGAATATATATTGTATTAATTACTCTAAAAATCAAGTTAATCGAAATTTAATCTTCACTATCGCGGAAAAAAATTGAAATTAAATTTTTCTCTCTCTATTAAAAACTCTTAGTTAACCTTAGTTTAGTTTTATTTTTTATAAAAACAAACAGAAATATTAACTAAGCGCTAAAATATATCGACAAAAAAAATTACAAAATTCTATTAAAATAAAATTTTATTTGTGCATAACTAATCATATATATACTATATCTAGATGAATCAATCTAAATTTAGTCTGTCTATGAATGTCTAACGATATAAAATAGCGTTATAATGTATTTGTATTATTGTATCAAATATTTCAGAAAAAATCATATAGCTTAATTCTGGAATTTTTTTCAAATAAAACGAGGAAGTTTATAAGATGAAATTTTTACATTTCTATTAGTTTTTGCATAGAATTTATAATTTAAATTTAAAAAAAGAAAGAATTGATGGTATAAATCAATTCGTTTATTTAATATATATAAAATTTCGTTTACTTTTTTACAAAAATAAACGAATTTCAAGTTTATTTTTCGGAAAATATATTCAAAAAAAAAAAAACTCCAAATTTTAATATAGTTATAAAAAAAAGATAGAAAAAATACATATTTTGGATTTTCTATTTTTTTTATATATTTGCTACTGTTAATAATATCAATCCTCAATAAAAATCTTGTAGGCGATAAAAATATTCTACTCCGTTATAATATCATGATTTAATTCTAAATCTATGGCTTTAATGATATAACACTAACAAATAGATTTGATAATTGTTTATATTAGCTCAAATTCTGTAAAAAAATACAATTTAATTTAGCTTTGGTATTAAAAACCTTATTTTGATAAAAATTTTCCATAATAAAAATTTTATATAAGATATCTTCTATAGAATTAAAATTTTATATATGATACCTTCTATAGAATTAAAATCATATAATTAAAAGATTATTATTATAGATAAAATAAATTTCGCCTACGTTACTCGTAAAAATTGTTTTTAAAAAATACAGAGGGAAAAAATTTTTATAGTATAAATTTTATGAAACAGAAAAATATTTTTTATACTGATGAATATAGGTTTTCATTAGTATGTAAAATTTCAATTTTTTATATTCTTTTAGATTTCTTATACAGGTTTAGGTAATTTTAATGTTTTATATATTATAGTATAATAGCTTTCTATGATTTTTATTGGCTTAACTATCTTTCAAAAAACCATCCACGCTCTTTTTTCTCATTATTTATCAAAAAAACCACCCACGCTCTTTTTTTCATTATTTATCAAAAAAACAATACATTCTCTTTTTTCTCATTATTTATCAAAAAAACAATACATTCTCTTTTTTCTCATTATTTATCAAAAAAACTACTGCTTATAAAAACTGAACTTTATCTCATTTTAATATATTACAGTATTTTATTAAAACTCGCCATATATGTTGTATTGGTAAATTATTGTTGTTATATCTTGAAATTAGTATCACGTGACTTATTTTCACAAATTTTGTATAGTATATGTGGATTATTTTTAGTGATTTAATGTGAATAATCATATTATACTTGGGAAATATAAACATAAGATGTTAGAATTTTTGGTGTAGTAATAAACAGAAAATAAACTAAAGTTGAAATTGCGATAAAATAAAAATTTACAGCACTTGAATATGCTATCTGTAAAAATATATGAGGAAAAGCTTGTTATTTAATTTACATAAGCTTATTTCGGATCAATAACTGTCGTATGAAATTAGTTATACAACGCCTAGCTCCAAATAAGGATCTTATACTAGTTATGAACTCCTGTAGTATAAGGTTATTTATTTAAATATACTTAGTCTCTTGTCAAAGAAAATAGAAGTTAACCTGAATGTATTTCATGAGGCAAAAACTCGCGCTGCACAAAAGCAATCAATTAATAATTTAATAATTGAAATAATATTTTCGCGAGCTTGACCGAAAACCCACAAGAGGAAAGTAGTTTTTGTAAGATATAATTAATTTTTTTGACTTTTGTATCGGCTTGATGGTCTAGTGGTATGATTCTCGCTTTGGGTGCGAGAGGCCCCGGGTTCAATCCCCGGTCAAGCCCGATATTGTAGCACCATAGCGCAGAGGAAGCGCGCAAGGCTCATAACCTTGAGGTCCCTGGATCGAAACCCGGTGGTGCTAATATATCCGATATGGTCCAGTGGTTAGGATTCCTCGCTTTCACCGAGGCGGCCGGGGTTCGATTCCCCGTATCGGAGTGAATCTTTTTCGTGTTTTTGAAATGTTTTTATGCTTTGAAACTCTTTATATACTATTGTGCTTATTTTTAGGAAATAACTCTAAAATACCCAGGAATTATAAATTATGCCACGCTTTAAACAAATTTTTGAGGCCTTGTGCTTTCTATATTGACTATTTATATTACTTTTTCTAGAACTTTTATTTTTTTAGAAATTTTAATACTAATAATATATTACACGATTTATATATATATTCGAAGGAAAATGAGACTCCCTAAAAGTTTTGAATATATAGTTTATATTTGAAGAGTTACCGCAGTTATATCTATTTCATCGCTTTCATATTATCTAGTTTAAAATAAATAATTTTTGAATTTGGAAGGCCTCATATGTTTTATAGCTACAAGTCTTTTATTTAAGCATACCTCAAATTTATCACAATATTAATAATAATTTGACACATAAGCAACTATTTAGTAATTTTTATCATATAAAACAAGCTTCAGGTATTTTAATGTTAAAGAGATACTAATTTAGAAATATAATTTAGGGATTTATAAGCTTAAATTATATTAATGGGTAGTAATACTTTTATAATTATTTTTAAATTATAAAATCTTAGATTAATGAAATAGTTTTCTTATAACTGTGATTTAATTTTTTTAAATAGCATTATATGATATTAAAATTTAATCAATGTAACGTATTATATAACTCCATGGAATAAATCAGTAAAAGAGTCTAAATAATTTAAGTTTTATTTTCAATAAAGTTTATTTTTTAATTATCATGTATATTTAATTTTGTGTTGTTATATTTATTATAAGATTTATTTAAATTTAATACATACTTATATGTATAAGAATTATACCACATAAGATCTGAAACTTTTTTTTTTGATTGAATATATAATTATCATAACCTCAATATACTTTTTTTAATCTATTTATTTGATTTTTAACTTAAGTTGGTCTTAAATGAGTTGTTTTTATTGAATTATTTTTTATTTTAATATTAATTATAGCTAAAATAAATTTATCTTATTTTAAATATATTCGCTTTTTAGACTTCAAGTAACCTAAAATAGAACAATTTCCCTAATTTTTTTATTATTGTTTTTTTAATTACTAATAAAATATTATATCATTTATTTATATAAAAAGGATCTAATTTCGCTTTTATTGTAAATAGTAACAATTTTTTTCCCACTGAAAACACAATTTAATTACTTTTAATTATTAAAGTTAATTTACGTCGACAATTTCAAATATTTTTTCTCTTTCAATCATAAATATTCAAATTTTATAATTAATACGCACAGAAAGAATTTTAATTTATTAATGAGTAATTATTTATTTTACTATTTAAGCAAATCGAATTTTTTTTGTGTATTAAAACTTTTAACCCTCTAAGTCTTTGATTGCATTAAATATGCATTTGAAACTTGAAAATTTCAGGGATCGGAGACTTGACGAATAATAAAATATAAAATGATTTTTTTCAAATTATAGATTTGATATTATTAATAAATTGCTTTTTTTTTTTGCAAAAAAAATATGTTATTTACTTCAATATAAAATATTATCAGAGTAAAAAACACATGAATAAACATTATTCTATTTATATTATAATAATTTAGATTTAGATTTAGATTAAAAATTTCAAAATTTATGAAAAAAATAATTCCAAAATTTTATAATCAGACACAATAAAAAAATCGTGGTATCTAAAGTATCATATAATCTCATTTTTGATATTATTTCAAAGGTTAATCATATATAAATTAATATAATTTTTCAAATATATTGAATTTTAATATGATTTTATTCAATTTAAATTGATATAAATAAATTTTAATTTTATAAGCTTGTATTAATTCATTTATAAAATAATAAGTTTACACAAGTACAGTATCTTTATTATAATTCCAATCATATTCGTATTATTTGGTTTTATTCGACTATCAATACAAAAAAGAATGCCATTATCATTAATCTAGAAAATAGATTACTTGTACTGACATAAACTATTTAGGATCAATTTTTTGAAAATTTTTCACATCAATATCGCTCTTTGATTCTTTTTATTTCTTTAATGTATTTAATTTAATACTAATGATCATATTAAAGTAATCAAGGTTTTTACCGAGTGATAAAATGTGTATTTTTAAAATGCTAATGATTTTTTACCATATATATGTTAATCAGATCAGATTATTTTTAATTTTATATTTATTTTTGAACTAGTTCTAAAATAATTCTTAATTAATATTATAATCTTAAAAGCTAGAGTGGTTTTTTTTAGGAATTAAAAATTTTATTACAATATTATTATATGTTGTGATAAAAATAAATAAAATCTGAAATGTTTTTATTGCTTGTATTAACTTGTGAACCCATTGAGAACTTATATTTAGTCGAATTTGAAGCTTTAAATACTAAATATAAAAATTTTTTTCTACGATTATTTTTTTTAAATCATTTAATTTAATTTAATTTAATCTTTATTTTTTGATATTATGAGGTTTAGCTGATCGTATATTGGCACAGATAAAAAAATAATATCTGTTTTGGAGAAAATTTGGCATTAATTTTTTAATTCATATAATTTTTGGTTTTTTTTCAAACATTTTAGTTTTAATCGAGAGATTTTTTTGCAATATTCGAGCTTGATTTATAAAAAATTATCACAATCATTTTATTTTTAAATCTCAAAGTCTAATGAGCCTTTTTTTATGAGCTAAAAACCCGATTTCTTTAATTCAAATTTTAAATTGGTTATTTAAAGATTGTATGACCGGTGAAAATGCTGAAATTAAATTAAAGATCCATTTAATTTTTATTATGACTAATTTATTTATTAATATTGACATCCATAAAAAAATTAGCTTGAAATCACTCAAACCTAAATAATAAGGACTAAAATCATAAAAAATTAATTTTTTATTGACAAATAGTTGATTTATATCACAAAAATTTTCTCCATTATCAACAGGCCTTCAGTAAAAGATTTTAAAAATTAGAGCCACAAATAGATTGATGATTTTTTTCTTAAATACAATTAATAATTAATAAAATCAACATTTTTTTGAATGATAGTGATATTTTTTTTGCAATTATTAAGCTTTTCTTGCCGAAAAAATTTTTCAAAAAAAAAAAATGAAGACCACATTTTTACTTTTTAAATACGTAAATCTATTGGATTTGTTATAATCTTGAGATTTAAATAGGATTATATGTCGTAAAAAAGTTTAAATGCGAAAAAAAGCTTCTTCATAGTCTTGATCAGCATTAACTATGTATAAAACTATCGTTATAAGTTAAGCACAAAATCTATATTATCATTAGTCAAAGTTAGGTCAAATAGGATTATTACTGTTTTTGTAATTATTTCAAAAAACTACTAATGTTTAATTATAATCAAATATGAAATAGGATTTTTAACCAATATTAGACAATAGTTAATATTAAAGAGAAGAGAGGCTAAATTTTATAAAATAAATCGATCAAATGTATTTATATCAATATGAGATGAAATTATTGTTATTATATAGCTGAGTGAAAAAAATGATTCATGAATAATATAAGATATATAATTTAAAAATTTTTTATAGAAATCATAGCTACATTATACTAGATATATGTTATTAGCTTGTGAATATTTTTAAATTTTTTATTCTATAAAAACTAGGCTTAATTCTATTTATCTCTACACTACAATTTTAATTTTAATCGAATATTTATGGTAAAAAATCTCCCGAGATGAAATTAATCACTGAAATCGGATAAAAAGTATAAATATTATAAATTTTTCTCAATACATTAAATCGAGAAATTATTTTAGATCAACCATTTATACTTATTTTATGTCTAATTAATTTTTATCGAATTATCAGTTTTTACTACTATTTGTGTATAAATAGACCAAAAATCACCCGTTATCATTGAAATAATCGGTATTAAAATAAAGAGAAAAAAAAATTATTAATAGAGCAACCTCAAAGAATGTCAGAATATTATAAGTTTTATCAAAAAATGCCATCTTTTACCTTAATAGATTACCTATGTGATTATTTGCTGATAAATTATAATATTGCAAAATTTCAATATATTTAATACTCCAATAATATAAAATCATTCAGAGTTTTTGGCAGATATAACATTTAATCTTATTAATTAGTTCAAAAATAGTTTTTATTCATATTACTCATTTGAGATAGTTTTTTCTAAGTCAAATAATCGCTGGAATTCGTTATATAAAAAAAATTAAAATAAAGCAAGTTATATAGAATAAAAAAGCAGCTTTAAAACAAGAAATTAGATAAAAAAGCATAGCATTTAAATTCTAGATATTCAAATATTCAAATAGTTTGGTTATACTCTTAGTTTTCAACTATTCTTATTTTACATCTATTATTTTAAATCGCTATATAAACATCTTATAACAAAATATTTAATTATAATTACCTGTTTATAATGAACGCACATTATTAAAAATATATTTCACTAGATTAAAATTATCTTAGAATAATATAGTCAAGGTAGATATGGTATTTTTTTAGATTTAATAGTAGCAATAATTATTTAGTTTAATAAATAAATCCTTGAAACAATAACTACTGTTGTGAAAATTGTTATATATTAAAATTAATATTCCTAAATTTTAGTATTTTTAGATGCATAATACTACTAGAAAGAAAATATAAAACATAGAATATGATTTTTTTTCATTTAAGCTTAATCAGAGATATAATTTTCTTTCAATACTTACATTAAACACTTTTTAAATTTTAATTCAACTGCCACATCTTAGTATTAGAGCCGAAAAATAATAAATTTTACAATTATCTAATAGATTAGTATATAGACATTAAATTTAAATACTCTAATAGCTGTTTATCATAACTCAGAAATTAAGCAATACATATAAGTATTAAACTATCAGTCAAAAAAATTGTAAGTTTTTATACATTAGTATATTTTATTTGAATTATAAATTTATATATAATTCAATGTACACTAGTATTTAAGATTTAAGCTTAATTTTCTAGATTTATTAACAAGTATTGGGGGGGGGGAGATCAGAGAAAAAAAGGGGAAATTTAATCGAAGAATCACAAAGGAGAACTAATAAGAAAAAATGTGGTATTTTTTTATTTAAATTTCAATATTCTGACATTCTGTGAGATTTCTCTTATTAATAGCTTTTTTTAGGGATTACTTTATTAAAATTTATAATTAAAAGAAATAATAAATTACTATATAAACAATAGATATAAGAGTAAAGTATAAGATTATGATACTTATTAATATGTTAATCTGATATTTTATTATTAAAAATTTAAATCAAAAAAAAAATGAAAGAATTAAAACACCAGAAAATCTTAGTTTAATCTATTATTTTATCATTTTTTCAGTTTATTAGCTTTAAAAAATAGATCAAAACAGTCTAAATATGAACATTTTAGTGCCAAAAATCCAAAATAGTGGATAGTGTTTTATAAAAAACATGTAATTTATATGCTTTTTTTGTTGCTTTTTAATGTTTTTCTAGCATTTTTTTTTTCCTGTATAAATAAGTAAAGTCAAAATTACAACTAATGAGATTGCGCCCACAGTTATATATAGTTTAAAATCATTTATTGTTTAAATGATATTTTCTTTGATAAGTATGATGTTATCCTCAAAAAAAAATGTCTTACGTTCAGGAATTGTATTACCGTGGCTATTAAAAGAAAAAATTTCAAAAATTTTTACTGTTTTATTATTTCAATTCTAGTCTAAATTATTTATTATATTTTTCCATATTTAAAAAAATTATTAAATATGATTGCATATTTTATTTTTTTTATGATTTTATATTATTTTAATGCATCTAAAAAAAAAAATTATTTCTTATATAATTAGAGCTTTATTTATAATATTTTCTACATATTCTTAAGCGTTATAGTATTTATTATTTTATATAGATTATTTTCGTTTGAATTCATTATTTTTAATAAAATTCGCACTGGTTTTTAATATTGTGATTTTTGTTATAATTTTTACAAGTGCTTTTTTCAATAAAGTAAGACATTTAATTCTTATAAAAAAAAAAAATTTTTATTATAGTGCTAATTACAAATATTACTATGATTATTTTTGTAATTTATAAAATAAACTTCACTTCAAAAATGGGTCTCTTTTTCGCTTTATAAAAAGTAAATAAAATCATAGCGTATTCCAAGCTATATTGTAAGTATCTTTTACAATAAGATAAAATTAAGAATATATTTTATTTATCAAAGCAATTTTTAAAATTTAAATCTAGTTATATAGATAAAAATTTTAATTTTTTTCTTTTATTCAAACTTTCATCAGAAAAATCTCATGATATTTATTTGTGTAGTACTGAGATGAAAAATAAAAACATCTTTCAGTTATTTTTTTAGCTTTAATTTAGTATAGTATAGTAAAATTGTGAGATTTAAAAAGTTATTCTTAAAAGTTTACTATACAAAGTATATAATTTTATCACGAGTAAAATAGATGTAGAAAATAGGAAATTTAATTTTGGCAGAATTTTAGTTATCAATTGTATGGTATTTTGCATTTTAGGTCAAGTGCATTATTTATCTACTTCCTGTAAAATGATTAAATAAAGTAGCTATTTTTTTTTTAAAATACCACAATAAATTTTATACCTTATTACTAAGAAATTTTTTTAAATAGGAGGTACTTATCTATAAATCCAAAAAATATACTATAAAATGTTATTAACCGATAAAATAAAATTCTTTTTATTAATATAACATTTATGGTATGAGCTAAAATAAGAAAATCATTTTTTGTACAAAAAAAAGAGTCAATAGTAGATTAATTGGAAAATTTTATTTTATAGAAATAATTACTAAAAATAAACGTAATATATAGATATAAGATTTAAGCTTGTGAATACGATCAGAGAATGTAGAAAAACCCCCCAGTATATCGATTTGGTTCAAAAATATCTATTTGAAGCCTCATAATGCCTCTTTGAAGTGGGTCAAAGATGTACATAATCACCAATCCTCTTTGATATCTTCATCGGTGATATATTAAAGGATGAAATAGGCGTTGAGGTTCTCGGAATACCCAATCGAATACATGGAATTTTATTTGATGATGAATCAGTAGTGTTGATAGAATCCGCAGAAAGCCTGAAAAATCATTTGAAACAATCTATGAGTGAAGAAACCTGTGAAATGGCTGTGAATGTATAAAAGTGCTCTATAATGGATTTTAAACTGCAACTTACCATCAGAATTACGTACCTATACAAATACTTGTGGTTTATTATGAACCATAAATGGTGTGTTTTTGATGGAATTAAGGGGTGAAATGAATCCTCAGAAGTCCATGCATTCAGCATATTATTTTTTAAGCTGCTGTGACGTTCTGAGCAAGCTCAAAATTCAGCTCATTATTTCAACTATGCTATCAGATAGGTGCTAAGATGAAGGAAAATTCCGTATAAGCGAAAAATTATTCCGCTGAATTCAGATTATAATGGAAAAGGTAAACTGGGTGGTTTTTAAGATTGAAAAAAAATTCGCCATGAAGCGAGTCTGTTAGAAACTGGGAATCAGCTTAGTAATTATGCGCACTAGCACTTTTATTTAGAGTTTATTCATCATGCTATCAGCGTCAAAAAAGTGGGAATCTGACCTCATCATGCAACATATTAAGGCGAAAAAACCCTCCTGAGTGACTTGGATTCTCTAGGTGGACCAAGAAATACAGTACAAAAAACACTAATTGTCAGAAACTGATTTAATTGGTCAGCAGGATTACTAAAAATAAAAAATCGAAAACATTACACCGAGAAATAAGATGAAACATCAAAAATAAATGCAATTGGATTGGCCTCACCGCACTCCACCAAAAAAATGATTCTTGGAATATTAGACGTCAAAAGAATAGAATCGGCAGCTATTGGACTGACCAGAGCCTGGAAAAAATCAAAACCATCAACCAAAAATAAATAATATTTTTTCACTTCTGCTGTTTACAGTCCCCTGAGACGGTGTTCAACATAAATTAAAGTGCTCCCTGTGGCGTAGAGCCAGAAATGAAGCGATTGGTTTGTTCATACCAGCTTCGATTCGCTCTGACAGCAATTTAATGTTTTTTAATTCGATAAAAAAGGGTTGATATTAGTCGGA
Organism: Smittium culicis; assembly: GCA_001970855.1. NCBI lineage: Eukaryota > Fungi > Kickxellomycota > Harpellomycetes > Harpellales > Legeriomycetaceae > Smittium > Smittium culicis. The sequence continues at coordinate 36,844 of LSSN01000959.1, read as the reverse complement.
AAACTCTATGGGGGGGGGGGGTATAAAAAATTTTACCCAGATTTTTCAGAAACCGCCAGTATAAATTTTGAGCTGGAAACAGAAAAGTTTTTTTAAAGCATCGATGTATTCAGATCACTTATATTTCGGAATATAAGTGATTTATCAGAAACCTTGAACTAATTACAGTGGATACTGAGCGTTTAGAGTGGCGGAGGGAAGTTGGATTGAAATTTATAAAAATTATTTAGCTCTTTATTAATTTTTAAATTATCTAACACTAGTTAAATTAGTAGTAAAATAAAATTTTCGAGAAAAAAAAGGTAATAATGTATAAAAATTAAAAAATATTTCACAATTATTTTAAATATTATATATAAAAATAGAATGTGCGTATTAATTTATATCGAATATTTAAATATATCAAAAATATAATTTTTGATCAAATAAACCTTATTCTCCATATTTCAAATACTTTGACGGATAATGTAATTTACTTGTAGCTATAAAACATATGAGGCCTTCCAAATTCAAAAATTATTTATTTTAAATTAGATAATATGAAAGCGATGAAATAGATATAACTGCGGTAAATCTTCAAATATAAACTATATATTCAAAACTTTTAGGGAATCTCATTTTCCTTCGAATATATATATAAATCGTGTAATATATTATTAGTATTACAATTTCTAAAAAAATAAAAGTTCTAGAAAAAGTAACATAAATAGTCAACATAGAAAGCACAAGGCCTCAAAAATTTGTTTAAAGCTCGGCATAATTTATAATTCCTGGGTATTTTAGAGCTATTTCCTAAAAATAAGCACAATAGTATATAAAAAGTTTCAAAGCATAAAAACACGAAAAAGATTCACTCCGATACGGGGAATCGAACCCCGGCCGCCTCGGTGAAAGCGAGGAATCCTAACCACTGGACCATATCGGATATATTAGCACCACCGGGTTTCGATCCAGGGACCTCAAGGTTATGAGCCTTGCGCGCTTCCTCTGCGCTATGGTGCTATAATGTCGGGCTTGACCGGGGATTGAACCCGGGGCCTCTCGCACCCAAAGCGAGAATCATACCACTAGACCATCAAGCCGATATGAAAGTCAAAAATATTAATTATATGTTACAAAAACTACTTTCCTCGTGAGTTTTCGGCCAAGCTCGCGAACATATTATTTCAATCATTAAATTATTAATTGATTGCTTTTGTGCAGCGTGAGTTTTTGCCTCATGAAATACATTCACGTTAACCTTAGAATACCAATTACAGCTTCTAGAGCTATAATTACCTCGTAACAATAAGTTTGGTTCGAGGAGAACTTTTATTACTTCTGAAAGATTTTAGCTTCTTTTTTTTCCTATTTATTAAGTATTAACCTCATCAATAAAATTTATAGCTAAATTCCATTACTTTAAGTCTATTTTCTTTGACGAGAGACTAAGTATATTTAAATAAATATCCTTATAATACAGGAGTTCATAACTAGTATAAGATCCTTATTTGGAGCTAGGCGTTGTATAACTAATTTCATACGACAGTTATTGATCCGAAATAAGCTTATGTAAATTAAATAACAAGCTTTTCCTCATATATTTTTACAGATAGCATATTCAAGTGCTGTAAATTTTTATTTTATCGCAATTTCAACTTTAGTTTATTTTCTGTTTATTACTACACCAAAAATTCTAACATCTTATGTTTATATTTCCCAAGTATAATATGATTATTCACATTAAATCACTAAAAATAATTCACATATACTATACAAAATTTGTGAAAATAAGTCACGTGATACTACTTTCAAAATATAACAACAATAATTTACCAATACAACATACATGGCGAGTTTTAATAAAATACTGTAATATGTTAAAATGAGATAAAGTTCAGTTTTTATAAGCTGTAGTTTTTTTGATAAATAATGAGAAGGAGAATGTATGGTTTTTTTGATGAATAATGAAAAAAAGAGCGTGGGTGGTTTTTTTGATAAATAATGAGAAAAAAGAGCGTGGATGGTTTTTTGAAAGATAGTTAAGCTAATAAAAATCATAGAAAGCTATTATACTATAATATATAAAACATTAAAATTACCTAAACCTGTATAAGAAATCTAAAAGAATATAAAAAATTGAAATTTTACATTCTAATGAAAACCTATATTCATCAGTATAAAAAATATTTTTCTGTTCCATAAAATTTACACTATAAAATTTTTTTCCCTCTGTATTTTTTAAAAACAATTTTTACGAGTAACGTAGGCGAAATTTATTTTATCTATAATAATAATCTTTTAATTATATGATTTTAATTCTATAGAAGGTATAATATATAAAATTTTTATCAAAATAAAGTTTTTAATACCAAAACTAAATTACATTGTATTTTTTTACAGAATTTGAGCTAATATAAACAATTATCAAATCTATTTGTTAGTGTTATATCATTAAAGCCATAGATTTAGAATTGAATCATGATATTATAACAGAGTAGAATAATTTTATTTCCTACAAGATTTTTATTGAGTATTGATATTATTAACAGTAGCAAATATATAAAAAAAATAAAAAATCCAAAATATGTATTTTTTCTATCTTTTTTTTATAACAATATTAAAATTTGGAGTTTTTTTTTGAACATATTTTCCGAAAAATAAACTTGAAATTCGTTTATTTTTGTAAAAAAGTAAATGAAATTTTATATCTAGTAAATAAACGAATTGATTTATACCATCAACTTTTTTTTTTTTTTTTAAATTTAAATTATAAATTTTATGCAAAAAATAATAAAAATGTAAAAATTTCATCTTATAGATTTCATCGTTTTATTTGAAAAAAATTCCAGAATTAAGCTGTATGATTTTTTTCTGAAATATTTGATATAATAATACAATCACATTCTAACACTATTTTATATCATTAGACATTCATAAGCAGACTAAATTTAAATTTATTCATCTAGATATAGTATGTATATGATTATTTATACACAAATAAAATTTTATTTTAATAGAATTTTTTAATTTTTTTTGTCGATATATTTTAGCGCTTAGTTAATATTTTTTGTTTATTTTCATAAAAAATTAAACTAAACTAGGGTTAACCCTCCAAGTCCTGGAGTGCATAAAATATGCATTTGATAATTAAAATGCATACTTTATCATTTGGAAATTGAAAAATTCAGGACTTGGAGGGTTAACTGAGAGTTTTTTATAGAGGAAAAAATTAAAAACTTTTTTTACATAATAAAAATTGAATTTCATTTTTTTTCCGCGATAGCGAAGATTAAATTTCGATAAAATTGATTTTTAGAGTAATTAATACAATATATATTCATATGAATAATTATATGTATCTTTAGTCTATTTTAAGACTTTTTTACAATAACTTTGGCTTATTTAAAGACAACTTTTAGTCAATAATTTAAGAATATGTTCAATTCTACCCGTGCAATGATAATGAAAAAATTTTGTTGTATTATCTAAATTTATAAAATACATTGTATTTGATGTTATTTTGTCTAGATTTATAAAAATTATTGAATTTGATGTTATATTATTTAGAAAATATATGAATCATTCTTTTAAATAATTCATTTTTAATATACTTTCTTATTAAAATTTTCTGTCAAGTTTAGAATATAAAAAAATTTCATACATAATTTTTTTATGTATAATCAGTTGTGATATTATGACATTTATATAATTTTTAAAACTTTAGATATTTTTTTCTAGTCTTAGAAAAATAATTAAACGTATTTATATTTAATAATCATAGATTGTTTAATTTTTTTTAATCAATGTGGTAGTGATTATTTAATCAGTTTTTTTTTTGAGAAGCTAATATAATTTTAAACTATCATTAAAAATTTAATCACAAAAATACCAAATAAAATTAAAGATATTAGTTTAAAAAAGCATATATTTTTAAATTAATGTTCATTTAAATTTCATGTTATAATTAATAATACTTGTTTTTAATATAATAAATTGTATAAAATAAAAAATTAGCATACAAATTTTATTTTATGAAAAGTAATAAAGTGTATTTTAAATTAAAGAAAATGATTTTTAGTTGCTTTAAAATTATAATAATCGCGTCTTTTGATTTTTAATAATAAGTATGGCACTTAGTTAATGGTTTTTATACTGAAAAAAAACTTATTACCCTATAACTGATATTTTGGATATTTTAAAAAACATATTCATATTTATTTGGTCACTTGGCTGATATTTATTAATATATACACTATTGATGCCAATAATTGAGTAATACAAGCTCAAATCGAATAAAATTTGGTCTATAAATTCCTCAAAAAACTGATTTAAGGAATTAATGATATGGGTTTTAATATATACAGTATCGATCCAAAGTCAGATTTTTTATATTTTTAAATGATATCCAATAAAAAAAAATCATTTATTTTTTGAATTATTATATAAAATATCTTATAAACTAGCTTTATCATAATAGATTTTTTAAAATTAAGCTTCAAAAATGTGATATATTAGTTCAGAATTTTAAAATTCATATTTACTTAATAATTCTTGATATAAAATTTCAAATATTTTTTATAAAATATATATATAAAATTAATCGAATTATTAAGAGTAAATAAACACTTTTGGGGCTTATTCTTCTAAAATAATATATAAATTATAACTTTAACTGCGTATTTTTGGAAATCAAATAATATATTAAATGCCATGAGTTAATTATTTAAAGCAAAAAAAAAAAAGCTTAAAGCTTATAATAATCAACTAGCTCAATCTGTTATTAACGAAACATACTTTGAATTTGTTCAATGATAATTTACATTTAAAAAAATAGTTTTTAATTTTTTCGTTATATAATACTCAATAAAATATAGTCTCTGAATGTTTTTATATTTATTATAGTTATCTGAGACTGTTCAAAAAAATTTTTTTACTTGGCTATTTTTTTAAAAACTGTCAAATTTTTGGAAAAGATATTTAAAACTTTTGAAAATTAATATAATTAAAAAAATACGGTTTTTTTTTTTTTTTTTAATTTAGTTTACTATAATTATTAAAGCCGAAAATTATTAAAAAATTAAAATAATAACAACCGTGTGTGAGTAATACATATTTTTACTTTAAAAAAATTTAATGGCAGATATTATTTCGCTAAATTATTTTATTATTAGATTGCTGTAAAAAAGCTATTTTTTAATTTTAAATTAATATATAATTAATCAATAAATATAAAATATTGAAATACATTTCACATCCTGTATGATAAGAAAGATATAATGGAATTTTATTTAAAAATCAAACATACTAAAAATGAATCGTTTATGATACTATAAAGTGTTACATAGCTAAAATTATAAAAGATATGCAGTCACCAAGTTTTTTACGGGAAAATCCTCATACTATAAATAATTATATAATATTCTATTAGGTGTCAATAAAAATTAAAATATAAAAAGCCAAATATAGCATAAAAACGATCAATAAAGAATATAAATTGTAATTAATTTTCAAATTAAAATATTAATGAAAAAAATGATTAAATACGAAAATTTTTCATCAAAATATGATAATATAATATCTAAAATGATTAATTAAAGTTTTTAATATACATATAATTTACATATACATAAATGATGGGAATATTTCAAGAGTGATTATATGAATTTTTTAAAATGATTTAAATATATTTAAACATTAGGTAATTTTGCTTATGGGTATTTATATTATTGTTTTAGTCTATAAAAAATTCAATCAATGAGTAATTTTAAAAAAAGGTATCGCTGATATAAGTATATCTTAAGATTACTGGATAAATACAAATTTATTAAGGAAAAGTGATAATATATTTAAATTTTAATAATTAGATAACTATTTAATTTTATTTTTTGCATAGCTTATTTAGCAATTACGAAACCAAAAATTCTCGTTATGAAATCAAGATATCAAGTAAGGTTAATTATAAAATTTAAGAATATGTTTAACAATACCTGTTATATAAAAATGAACTTCATAAAATTAACAAACATTTATTTTATTTTGTGGGACTATTAATACAAATTGAGTATATATTATAATATTATAATATAATAATTACTAAATTTTACAATTTTATATGTCGATGAAGTGAATTAAATATATTATAGATAAATTTGAAATTTATATAGCAAATTTAAATTTTTTGTGTAATTCGAAGAATTTTTAAGAATTTAGCGTAGTTTATGAGATTGATATTTATGTAGTATATAAAAAAATGTCATTCGAAAATAATTCAATGAGCTAGAATTGACTGAGATAAAGCGTAAATTTTATAATCGTGAAACTAGCTTACACTGGCTTCCATAAATAAGCATAATCGTTTTAATCCAATAAAGGATATTGATATATTAAAGCAGAAAAGAAGCGCACATATAAAATCCATCAATTAATTGGATGTTATGAGTCTTTAAACAGGGCCATTTTTATTTCTTTAAATAATAAAAATACTAAATAAAAATGCGAAAATGCGAAAATGCGAAAATGACAAAATGTTTGGTATGTAGAGTTTTTAGTAAATCAATACCACAAGATTACAATGATAGGTCCGTGGAAATCAAAATCTTGGTCATTGTGTATATAATTAAGCGATTATAAAATAGAAAAATGAACAAATATGTCACACACGCGATTTTCATGAAAAAAAATTTTTTTTTATACGAGAACCATTCGAATGTATTTTATTCATTAGCTGTAGATATCGCGATGGGAAAATTTTTTCTATGGGCTGCTTAGCGGTATACAGATCCAATTATTGATTGATATCCCGTAAAATTTTTATTAAAGGAGGTTTAAAATTTGTCATTATCCATTTATCAATGTAGCTTTGAATTATATGTACTGGTAAATTAATAGATGTAGCTAGAATTAGCAAGGTAGAAGTTAAAACGATGTGCTTGATGGACATAATATTCGTTATCAAATAAGCGAATTCATGGTCAAAAAAAAAAATAAAAATTTTTTAATTAGAATATTTTTTTCAGCCAAATGCTTGAATCATACTAAATGCAATATAATATTTAAAACCCTGTAAAATAGGAATTAAATTTGTAAGAGATCCAAATATACCTTGATCCAGTCTCCCAAGAGTTCATGCAACTGGATAGAGATAAAGGAGATCATTTTTTATTAAGGCAATTAGTATTAATTTACTGAAAATTACAGTAATAATTTTGCGAAAACCGGATTCAATTTAGGGCAATAACAAACGTAATTAAACAAATAATTACTACTATATTTGAACTTGTATATTTTTGTTATTAATATAGGTTATGATGTTATTTATTGATAAAGAAGCTTCATTCCTCTCCCAATCGGAGTCGGAGATGATTAGTTGATAGCGATTTACAAAAGAAAAAGAAAAGGTAGTTATTTAGCCAAAAGCAGAAATGAATAGTATCGAATCAAATAAGAGAGTAGTTAGAAATAGGAAAGAAGAAAAATTTTTTTTCTTAAGAATGCTTTTGAGCAGACAGTTCGTCACCTAAACGTCATATCAATACTTATTTTATCTTTTATTATTTAGCGTGAATAATCGGATAAGCTGAACTTGGCTTTTAATTAAAAAATCAAATAAATTGCGTATTTTTAATTCAAAATTGAACTTATTTGGGAAAGATATAGGGAGGAGAATACGGATAAGAGGTGGGTAACGTACTCCATTATTATTAAATCTGTATCAATAACTAGATTTTTTTTTTTTTTGGAGATCAGATAAATGTACTCTGTGATAATTTAAGGATAGAGGAATATTAAAGTAAATCAGAAAACGATAGGAATATATTTTCTAGAAGCGAATGTGTATAAAATCAGGTTTTACTCGTACTAAAAACAAAATAATTAGTAAAAAGCGAATGTTTAAGAAAGTTGGCAATAGATACGACGGGTAATCAACTGAAAGTTACGCGTAAAACCAAGTTATTTATTACTATTGAGAGTTAAAATTGATCTCCGCATACTAATGAGTGTATTTGCGTATTTAAAACTGTTTTACGAGGGGGCGTGCAAATAGGTGACTCTTATTACCTATTGAATTTATCTTTTCAAACATGCTTAAAAGATTCTTGACCTATTTTTTTTAATATTTTTTTACAAGGTATATTAAAAGTTATTGCATGATATATAAGCAACGCTGGTCAGTAGTTTATGAAGGGCTATTAGAAGTAGCTTGTTGGTCCATTTTTTTTATATGCATTTTACGAAATTTTAATAAATATAGCGGGTGAATAAAGAAGAGTTTAGAGGGCGTGTTGAACGTGTTATGAGCCAATAAATATTAAAGCCGAGTGGATAGCCAAAAACAGAACGCGATATTATTTTTTTTTAAGGCGCTTAAATAAGCCATTTCGCTGTGAGCTAGGTTGGTGAGTATAAATTAGCTAGAATGGAAATGTATTTAATTAGGCTGCTATTTTCGCGAATATATAGATATCTATATATTATTTAGGCAGCAAGTGTGTTAATTTAGATAACACATTTGCTAGTTGAAAGCGATTGGTTATTGAATTACGTATTTGGGCCCATCAGATGGTGTAATTTTTTAGCGTGCAGATATCCAAAACCGGTGATTTTATAAGTGTTCATAGTATAATCTAGGGCGCCACGATGCGCGTATAAAAATTATGAATGAATTGCGCGTTCCACGAGCATTTACAAAGGCTGATTTCAGGATGCTGCAAATAGCCACTAAACCCATAGTTTTTTTTATTACAGAATTCTAATTTTATAATGGCAATAAGAGATCAAGAAAAGTAAACCTTGTATTTTATAGCTATAAATGGGATGACTAATTTATAAACGGATCTAAAAAAAAAAGCATGATCTACAGCCAAGAGCATAAGACTCTTTAATAAAAAAAAAAAGGGTGAAGGCTGTGGAGGGATATTGTTTGCAAAAGGTGGGTGGATAGGAGGGAAAGGCCTCAAAAAACCAAATGTAGTGTACTTAAAAAGAGGGAAAAACACTATTTGGCAAGGAATGAAAGTTGGATTGAGTGCGTAGAGTGTAAATAGCAAATCAAGAACTTTAAATGTTTGATTTACAAATATTGGCAAACATAATATTTACAAAGTCCATAAAGTAAAAAAAAAAGGATTATCTAAGTTGTAATTGATCAAATGGTTGGCTTGAATTGTGCATTTATTTATTAATTTTTTTTATAAATTTCAGAGGTCAGATAGCAGGTTCGATGAGGAGGATTTTATTATTGGAAATTTAGCAATTTTTTAACTTTTGAAACTGAGATGCTGCTAGACTGGCAGGATGATTGTTGTCCTGGCACTCAAACAATTTGGATTCAGGATTAAGGTGGCAGATATGGCCGCCTTGGATTTAAAGATGGCAAAAACTGCGATTGCCTTTATATGGCAGATAAGTTTGAGCGGATGAAATGTAGTGAAGAGGTGCACAGTTCGTGTATTGAAGTTGGTCGCAGGCGTAGGGGAAGGCGCAGATGCTAGTCGTTTCGATTTAGGAGCTGGCTATTAATAACAGCATCAGTTTATGTGAAAATCAAAACATGCGAGAATAAGCAACTGAAACTCAGGTATTATATAAAGCCTAGCGAATTAGTTTGATTTAATATATACATATACAAGAATAATCAAATAAGGTTGACAATTACATAATTGTGGCAATAGTGAGGCCAATAAATTTCATTGACTATTACAAGTGTTGAAATGATCTAATATTACTGGCATACACGAGCAGTTCAGGAAATAGACCTGTGCGCTTGAATTTACAAATAACCATATATTATGTATTTGTGAGTCTTTGATATAAAGTTACACTTATATACACTATTTTGTAAATAGCTGTACTTTGCCAAACGTTTTAATTTGGTTATAAATGGGTTGAGACAGAGAGTGGATTAATGCAGCTGAATATCTTTTCCCCAACTCAGTGGACCAGTAAGAGCTATAATTTTTTAATAGGTCGAGTTATTATACAATTCTAGTAAAGTTAATCAACCATTTAATATTTTATCGAGTGCAAGTTGACTAACGCTTAATTAAGCTATCTGAAAAAAAAAAGGAGCAAAGATAGGACAGCTATAAAACTGTGAAAAGCCCTCGACGTAACTATTTGATGAAAGGGGGTTTGTTAGTGTTATCTATTAGTTAATAAAAATGCACTGTGAGTATTATTTGTGAAACGCAGTTTATGTGATAATTGGGATGGGTAGGGCTAGATAAAAGAGGGTAAGAAATAGATTGATCTTTTGCGCGAAGAAGTCGTAAATTTAATTTGATCTCTAAATATGCTAATAGTTTTCGTAATTTTCTTTTACCCAGCGAACCGGCTTTCTTTGATGTAATTTTAATCCGGGTCTATTTTTATTATTGGCTCAGTTATTGTAATTTATCTAACAGTTTTGAAAGCTAAAAATCACGAACGAATCAAAAAACACAATTATGATGTTATGAACTGGATGATAGCTAGCGTGTGCATCATTTCTATTTTAGGTCAATTGGTTAAAAAAAAAAAAAGAACCAAGAACTAAAGAGATTAGTACATTTTAGCTAAAAACTGTAAACCAATAAGGAGGGAAGAGACTACAAAGAATAATTAAAAAATGGGATTTCATAACGAGGGTGAGAAATTGTACAGCTGTTGGAGGAAATTCGATGGACAAATAAACGCCAGCAATTGATCTGAGATTAGAAATTGAGTTTCAAACTGTATTCTCTACTAATAAAAAAAACTGTTCTCAAACCTTAAATTGAATTTCAGCACCAGTTTCAAGGCTATGAATTCTGTCGGCAGCTATATTTCTAGCAAGCTCATTAGCACGCATCAAATATAATCTGTCTATTTCCCCCCCCCTTCTTTTTTCCCGATACTATAACTAAAAGATTCTACTTACAGCTGTTTCATCAGTGGACCAAATTCTAATATTCATTCATTATCGTTTTCGCCTTTAATTTTAATTGGCTAGATCTTGCATTAAGAATCAAGCTCACCTGTGAAGCGAATTGGCTTTAAATGCGACGCTTTTATTTTATTTTTTTACGGCTATTTTGATATTCTCAGATCATTTCATAATATATATCGCGGGATTTTTGCTAACATTTTGTTACAGATACTTGTTTGCTAGCTAAAAAAAAAATCATCCAATCGATAATAGATATTTTTGTTGAGGACGAATATGGGTCTGATAAGACCAGAAACGAATAAAATTTATACTTGATAGCCAATGCATAACAGCGATATAAATCTTTTCAAAAAGAAAAAAAAGGATTTTGAAAGAATTTATTATTTTACAAGCTGTAATTCTTGCATGTATTATAGCACTTTTAGTTGTTACTTTTATAAAAAAGAACAGTTCAAAATCACGTAATGTATTATTTTAGATGTATATGCGTGCTACCACATCAGCGAATAGTTAGACCAGAATTTCAATTAAGTAAGGCTAATTCAAGTTAATTATCCTATTCGTACTAATACGTTGCCTAATATCGAGAAATTTAGAAAAATTGGTTGAAGCGAGGTTGTAATTGGTAGGGCAAATCATAAGTTTTTATGAATGAGCTGAGCACTTAATCCTTATGTATCAGCGTGAATTAGGTAATGTTGAATATCAATGGATATATACTGAAATGATTCGCTTGTTTTTGGATGTCAAATATATTAACTTATATAATTCATCGCTATATAGGAAAGACCGCATAAAATTATTATAGCCTAATTGGATCTATGATGACATATTCCCAAACAGTACTAATTACTTTTTTAGAACCCTTACCTCTTTTTCAGCCTTTTCCTCGCATTACTAATTGCTACTTTAAACGCTGTAAAAAATTTTTTCGGTTTTTTTATATAGGGAAGAAACATCTATTTTTGGCACTGAGAGAAGAGAGCGTCAATGTTAAATGCGCTTTTCCTATCTAGAATTACGTCAAACCAAAAAGGCTACAGCTTTTTCCTCCCTTAATAATAAGTGCGCCAAAATTCAGCCAATAAGTTCCCATTCTTAAAAAAGGAGCGCCAAATTCGAGCGTAATTCCTTCCCTTTATAAAAAATAAAATAAAAGGAGCGGCGAATTTGAGCGTATAATCCTTATTTCTTGTCAGAAAATTTGCGTATGAAAATACTTTAAATAATACTTTTGCATCGACGAAAAAAGCCTTTAAATATTTCTTTTCTGTCCCTTAATTCCCGTCCGTTTTATTTTATTTTTTTTTATCTCAGATTGAATATTTTATAAACTGCGAAGGAAATTCCCAAATAGAAAATTTCTTACTGATTTAATTTTTCTTCCGTAACAGCCAATACTATACTATAATTTATAAATCTGCACTATAAAAAAATTTTTTTTTTTTTACTTTTTTGAACAGATATTTTCGTCTTAGCAATTTTTTGCAACTTGATCTCTTTTTAATATTTATTCGCAGTACTAAATCAAACAAACAAACATTAATTACAACTAAATAATTTATTTGTACTAATTCTACAACTTTCCTCTCTATTACTTTCTGCACCATATTTTTAATACATTAATAATTTATTACTACCTCCTCCCCTCTCTGCTCTTCACTGATCGAATAAACACCTAGACCTTGCTACCTATTCCTACTTTTACGCCTCTACCTCCATTTCTCTATTTCTACACCAACTTTACTTATCTAGTAACCCTTATACGCTGTTTTCCCAGCTACCTCTCATACAATTCTCCGCTGATCTAGATATCAGCCATCAAAAAAAAAAAAAAATCAAAAAGTAACTCTTTCTTATAGTATTATACCGTTAAATCAAACCATATCTTGACCCCTTTTTTACAACCTCTAAACTACCCTTCATTTTTTACTTGCAACTTTTAACGATTACTTTTCTAACTAATAGGCCTACATCCTTCCACTGCCTAATAGATTACTTCTCCATTAATTAGATCTAATTAAAGTTTCATATCGTGTTTATCGGCTCACCACGGTTAATCTTATTACAACATACAATTCCTATATCCTAAATAAAAGATAGATTTTCTTAGACGTAAGCCTCTCCTTTCCTCTTCTTCACATTTAACACCGATTAACTCTATAACCAATATACCCATTTGCTGCTATAAAATATTCTTTTATTTTATGCAACTCCAACCTCCTTCTCACCATTATCTACGAAAACTTTAGATTATGCTTAACCCTTACACTTCTCAAAGAAAACACCCCAATGATAACATCCAACAGATTAACGCCTCTTCAAACAGCGAATCTGCGCCTGCTGGCCAACAACAAAACATGATCCCTAACGGGAGATTTTTACCTCAAATACAAGATAACATTCCCTCAAACTCTTCAAGCTCTCAGGCTTCTTCGAACTTAAAGCGTAACCGCCAAGCTGATGCTAACGATTCTGATCAGAACGACGAATCTGGTAGTGAAGCCGCTAGTAAAGAAGACTCCCTCGCAACCCCAACTGATAAAAAAACTAGAAGAAGAAAAATTAAAATCGAATATATTGAAGACAAAGGAAGAAGGCACATCACTTTCTCTAAACGAAAGGCTGGCATCATGAAAAAGGTTTCTCTCTTTTTCTTTTTGACTTTTACCCCCCCCCCCTCCCCCAAAAAATATTCTTAGCACCCTTACTAATCTTTTTAATTAATTCTTTTTTTATTCTAAAGGCGTTTGAGTTAAGTACTTTAACCGGAACTCAAGTACTCTTGCTAGTAGTATCTGAAACTGGACTTGTTTATACTTTCACAACACCAAAACTCCAGCCCATAGTAACTAAACCAGAAGGAAAAAGCTTGATTCAAACTTGTCTCAGCGTTCCTGACACCAACGAAAATTCTCTCTCCAGCTCCTCAGACCCAAACTCATCCAACCCTGCGCCAAACTCTAGCTCAAATACTGCTCAATCAAACCCCGGCCCTTACATTGGTGGAAGCCGACAACACAGCGTCTCTGGTTACCCAGAAAACATACCTAATATCGACCAAGGCCCTTTTGATGAAGACAGAAAACTTTCAACCCACAACAACACTCAGCCTATTTCTTCAACAAACATTAGTCCTGATCAATATTTCCAGCAACCATACTATAATAATAATCCTCAATCACAGCATCATATTTCTAACCGCAGTAGTCACAACCCTTCCTCTAACGGAAATAACATTTACAACCAGCAACCCGCTTTCCAACCTCAACTAGGCCACCACGGCAATCTGGGAAACTATGTCAATCCTTCAAATTCTCACAACTCTTATAGCTTACAATCAAGTGGCCACAACCCATCTCAATTACCCGCCCACCATCAAAATAACCCAAACTCAAACCAGCAAAACCCACTATCTGCAGGCCCTAACCAAAACCTTAACTTCCAAGATATAGTCGCTAATCCATCAATCCCTTCAATAAGCGGCTTTTCTGCCCACCAAAATCCCGCCCATAGCCAACAACATGGCCCTCAAAATATGATCCCGCAGTCTCAGCTCTACAATGGCGGATACTGGCAGAACCCTATGCAAGCTCAGAACATGCCCCAACATACCCAAAATAACAGCCGTCAAAGTTACTCTGGAAGTATTGACAAAATTTGATTTTTGCAGAAACCCCCTTTTAAAATAAAAAAAATTAACCGCCATGAAAAAAAAAAAACTTTTAATTATTCTGAGCGAAAAAATAAATAAGAATAATAACTCCCATTTCTGCAAAAAAAAAAATATAAAAAACAATCAACTTGTGGTAGACACTTTTCAAAAAAAAAAAAAAACAAAAAAAAAGACTTTTATATATATATAATTTTTTTATTATAACCGCATTTTACAGTACTGCAAATTTAGTACTAAGAATGATTATGATCAATTCCACTCCCCCTTCCTCTTCATCAGATTTGTCAAACACAAACCTTCTCAAAAAAAAAAACTTACTTTGTATGTATAAAAACTTTTTTTCTTAATAAAGATATTACTTAATCCATTATACTATCAAAATAATCATGAATTAAACATATTTGTACTTTACAGCTTATATTTAATTATGAAATCACACTTCCTTTTTTTTTTTGTATTGATTAATCTTATAGCAATCAAAAAGGTTCGCTATTTTTGGTGCCTTGTTAGTCTGCCCAAAATGTTCATTATTCTATACTTGAAACTACATATTCGATAAGTCAAAATATTAAATAGTTAATATCTTGACATATAATTTCAGAATGCTAAAATTATAAAATTCCATATGAAAGCGCTTTTTACTTATATGATAAAGTGAAAATACATTAAATTGCTTTAATATATATAAAACAAGAAAATGAGATGTAACAATTGATCTAATTAGATGCATGAATTATTTGGTTTTTTTTCTTT
Organism: Smittium culicis; assembly: GCA_001970855.1. NCBI lineage: Eukaryota > Fungi > Kickxellomycota > Harpellomycetes > Harpellales > Legeriomycetaceae > Smittium > Smittium culicis. The sequence goes on along the minus strand of LSSN01000959.1, from coordinate 21,527 downwards.
GAGTTAAAGATATTTTTCACAGCACCAAATTCTACTATTCGAAATTGATACTTTTCGAAACCCTCCAAATCTCTCTCATTCAAATAGATTGAATACAGCACTTATCTTAAAATACTTTTTATCAGCACTTTATCCTCTCCTACCCTAAACAAACAAAAAAAAAAAAAAGCTCTTTAGGTTAATCATAATCAAATGAAAATTGCGAAGGAGAAAAGCCAGCTATAGATTTTCATGTTTTTGTTAATACAGAGTCAAATAAAAAATTGCCCAAGTACGCGGGGTCATAATAAGTTGAGGAGTGCTCCCCGGATAAACAATATGTAAAGTCGATGTTAACCATCGATCACGCGCTAAAAAACTCATAGCGAAGGGGGGGGATCTGAATTCAAACTTATCAGAGTAAAAAAGAGAAAATTAGCAAATGATGGCTATAGCCAACTAGACTGTTGAAAAAAAAACTAATAAAATTTATCTTTAAAAAGCCGCGTATCTATTGAAGCAAAAAAAAAAAAAGATTTTTTTTTTATTGTTCATAGAGTAGATTATGTTTTTTGTTGCTGATTATCCGATAATCAATACTTATTGGCAGATCGTACTTGATCTACTCGGCATATATATTTTACAATTCGAAAAGTAAAAATAAATATAAAAATAAAAATAAAAATTGGCGCCTTTCCCTTCACCCGCTCTGTGTGATCTAGCTAAAAAAATCTTACACTCTCCTCTCCCCTCGGCAGCCCTTTCCCCAGCAAATATACTAATATATTCGTAAAAATGAGAGCATAAAAACTGGTATATAGAGACGGCTTTCATAGGGGATATCAAAAAAATTACTTTTTTTTGTTTTTGTATATTCCTTTTTGTAAGATGTGATTTTCGCGACTCGAGAAGATTAAAAAAAAGAAAAAATGTATAAATGTAAAAATTCGATCGCGTTAGTATTATGTAAATTATGTAACTGATTTATTCGCGTCAAAAAAAAAACAAAATCAAAGAAAGTAGCACCATATAAATTTTTTATACGGGAAATTCTTAGGAAATGCGGAAATAAATTTCTTTAAAATTCTATTTGTTTAATTATATTGGGAAATTTTATTGGCTGAATCAGATTAATCAATTGGTGATATTCTGTAAAAAGATTTAAAAATAGAAGCAAAGATGATGAATAGCAGATTTTTTATAGGAAAAGTTCCGCTCCTCGAAATAATTTCCCATATATAAAAGCGGATTATTTCGAGGAGCATTTTTTTTTCCATACTTGTTATTAGTTCATAATTCAATCTATAATATATATTGGCTGGATTAAGCAATTTGCGTGATAGAATTTTCTAATAAGAAACTAAAAAGCAAATGTAAAATCCGATAAACTGTTAAGGAAAAAAAAATTATCGAGAGAAAGTATATTTTGTCCTCGAAATAAGCCAGCCACAATAAATGTCCTCCCTTTATACTTGGAAATACTAATTAAGAGTATCTTGACGTCATGAATTCCTTCTAAAAATAACTAATTCCTGAATATACAAATTCGATAAAACTGTTTTATTTTTTTTTGATTGGAGGCTTAAAAAAAATAAAGTTATCATATTATTAGTAAAGGTATATTTATAGATAACTTGCAAAAAATAAAAATCTAATTATAAATACGCAATTTTATTCGCAGATCCTGACTATTATATTTATTGGCTGATCAGGGTAACTCAATCGAACTGATCTCTCTAATCAAAAAAAAAAATTAGCAAACTAATCTGGTATTTTGAATTAATTTTTGAACTTTTGGATAATATCTATTTTCCAACCATTAGTTTTTATCATCAAAGATACTTGCCAAAAAAAAAAAAATGCAGTAAATACATCCAGCTCTAAATTCCGACACATAGTATAAATATCTTTACGCGCTGAAGTATCAGAAAGACAATATTAGCCAATAATATCCTTTTATAGGCTGCGTACCATTTATTTTATTAATATTTTTCAAACATAAAAAAATTTCAATCCAAAATATCAAAATTCAATACTGATCATTTTTTTTAAAAAAGGTCTTTTCAAAGTATATGTATACTGCTTTTTTATAAAAATCCAAATAGAGTCAACTTGCTTTCAATAACCACACTTTAATATTGAAACTCATTTACTCACCGGGGGGGGGGGGGG
>LSSN01000959.1:0-16133 GCA_001970855.1 Smittium culicis | reverse complement strand
AAAAAAAAAAAAAAAACAATAATAAAGATTTTTAGGCTATAACGGATGTTTTCCTAAATTAAATTCAGAAATGATTTAAAATTTAAACTTTTCAATTGGGATAAAGAACCAGAAAAAATTTTTGTATATAATTTCCAAAAATTCTAATAAGAATGTGAGCTTGAAGATGTTTTTAATATAGATAAAACTGGTTTATATTTGAGAAAACCTTCTAAAAAAACTTTTATTGGATCCAATGAAAATCAAAGAGGTATAAAATCTTTAAAAAAGATGAGGAAATACTATTTATTGTTAGTGTGTCTAGAGAGAAACTTAATATTTTGATAATAGGGGAAAACCCCTCAAAGTCATTAAAAGGAAAATAAAATCTCTAATTTTAATATCAAATATAAATTAAGAAAAGTTCTTGGATAATACAAGAAGATATTTTTGGTTTTTACTGAAAAATAAATTAAAATAAGATTGATTTTGAAATAAGATTATTAATTAAAATTGATAATCTCAAGGATCACATAATAGCCTAAATAACAAATATCGAATTTCTTTTTTTTGCCGCCAAACACAACATTGTTAATCCAGCCGCTTGATAGAATTATAATTAAAAAAAATACAACTAATTATAAAAATTCTTTAATAAATCACACTAAAAGCCCCGAAAATAATCCTATAGAACAAATTTATAGTTTTATAAGCTTATATCATTCAATTGAGACATTATCTCAATAATGTAAAAATGTTAAAAAAAAACTAAAATGAATTTTTTCAAAATATTTCCAAGTCCAAATGAAGAAAAATTTATGATTCCACGTAAAAATTTGTTTCCAGAATTATCACAAGATACAATTAATCGAAATCAAACGATTATTAATTCAATAATATATGTCATAATCAAAATGAGGCTGTGATTCAGGCTCGGAAATCAGTATCTATAGAGAAAAAAGATTACTAAATAATTTAGATTCGCGTGAATATTTAAATATTTAATGTCAAGAAACTTAAATTATTAGATTAGAAAAATCATTTAAAGAATCTACAAGAATCTCAAGTACATTTGTGAATAAATAAAAAAGAATAAAGTAATTAGCTTAAAAATTTTTTATAACTTTTTTATTTAAGTCTAAAAATCCAAGTAATATCTTGAACCAAATTTAGAATTATTTTATTATATAACGATAAACCTAAAGAATACCTCAAGTAAAATATAAAAAAAAAATTTATATTATTCAAAAATTTTAATGTAGTTTAAAGTTTATAGCTTTTAATATTTTTTTTACTTTTAACTGAATTATATAAATTTAAAGAGTTATTTAGTTTGAGATATAACTTGTATGAAGAAATAATATTAAAATAGACAATACTATTCTTAAATTAAACCTAAAAGATGCATTATTTAAAAGAATTAGAACTGAAAATTAAAATTTTTTTGTTTTTTTAATTTTTACTGTATAAAATATTTTAATATAAGCTTTTAAATATATAGGATGTTATATGGATAAATTTAACTATAAAATAACCTAATAATAAAAAATAATGCATTAAAAATTAGGAATTAAATTATATTAGAAGTGTGTTATAATTTTTAAATACAGCTCATAAAAATATATGCAGAGTATATTTGTACTTTAAACCTGGTTAATTAGATACTTTTGAGGTCTTATATCGCATTTTTTTTTTCAAGTTTATGTTTAAAAATAAACTTTCTGCATAATAAATAATAGGTTTTATTCTAAAAAATAACATATCAATACTTAAAATTTAAAATACATACTTTAAGAGATTATATTGATATCCAAGCTCCTATATTAATAAAAAATGAAAAATTAGAAATAAAAGTAAAATTCTTAAATATATATCCAGCGGTAAATTATATAATTTGACGTGAAATTTATTTGCTGAAATTGAATATAATTGTTATATAATATTCATATGTAAAAAATTACTATAGAACAATCTTTTTATGAAAGAAAAAAATCATAATTATTTTTAAGACAATTTAAAAGCTCCTAAAATGAAAAAATTTGATATGAAACGGTATTTGGGCCAATCTGGTGTAAAAACAATGCTTCTTACTCGAATTTTTTACTGTAATAAAAATTATCAAGTAAAAAATACTGAGTATTTATTTACTGAATTTTTTACTCATACAAGATTTAATATTATATTCTTCCTATAAGGGAAAAAATCGACCAACCAGTAACATTTGAATTGTATTTTAAAAAAAGAAAAAAACCAAGTTCAAGTAAAATTTCATGTACCTTACCATATTAATTAAATACGATTCCAAATTCCAAGAAAAATTAAGTTCATTTTTACTAGTATATCCACCTGTAATCGAATTCGAGTGAAGGTGGAATCAAATTATCAGAAACTTCAATAATTAGTCGCATAAAGTTATAATAAAGTTATGTATAAAAATACAGAACTATTTAAATCGCAGAAAGTTTTTATTGATAAAATGAATAAAAGATAAGCCTGTCAGCATATATTATGCTTAGTTAATGGAAGAATTAATTAAAGGTTAACGAATATTTAAATTAAATAGGGATATGACTAGGAATAAACGATCTTAAACTCTCAATATTTAACTATTTTCCATATGAGAGTATAAAAATTATTATCAAAACTAAAAATTGAAATTTAATTCCAATTATAATAAATTTTAATGTTAAATTCGGTTTAATATAAAGCTGATTTTAGATTCGAAAGTTATTTTTATAATGAGAAGGAGAAAAATTGAAAGACTTAGAGATTCAAAAAATGAATCTCTAAGTCATTTATACTATTAAATAAAATAATTTGATTGGATAATTTAGATCAGCGAATTAATTAAAATTAATCCAATTAAATCTTAACAGTTGAGACCAAAAAATATGAATGTATTGAAAATATGCGTCACAGTGGAGACATGAATTTATAGAAATAAAAATCAAAAACGAAAGAAAATTGATATTATCGAGAAAAAATCTTTAAAAAAGCATAAAAAACTGATATAAAAAGAGATGAAAAAAAGGAATACAGAGTTTAAAAACGGAATAAAAAAACTATAAGTAAGATCTAATGTTGAAAACCCCGAGTTATTAGACACAAAAAAGATTGTAAAAGATAATAATATAAAAATTAACATACTTATAAAAATTTTTTAGGCGGTATAGGTGGTGAGGAAGACTTTTTTCGATATCAGATAAATAGTAGAAATATGGACAGCTCACCTGATATTTAAATTATGACTACAGATTAATTAGAAAACATAAGGCATTATTTACAAAAATATATTAAATTTCATAAATCTAAATAAAAACCTTAAAAAAAAGACTATAAAGGGAATGCTAAAAAAAATTTCTATAAAAGAAAAGGTATATTATTGAATAATATTCTACCATAATAATGTGATTCCAATGATATATTTAAATAATTCGCTTGTTTAAACATAATCTAAAGATATTTTGGTTAATATAAGTGGAAAGTACTTTATAGATCTAAAAAAAATCCATCTCATAAATATTTATGCGATAGAAAAGAATGTAATATTTGTTAAAAAACTATTTTGAACTCAACTTAAAAAAGTCGGAGGCATTTAGTGAGAAATAATTTCTTCTTCGAATCTAAAAAATTAAAAGCTCAATAAGTTTTTTATTAAGCAAAAAAATGTATAAAAATAATATTAAATCAATAGCCAAATTTATTTTTAAAGAAATAGTATAAAATAAAAAGGATAGTTAAAATTTTCCCTACTTAGATATATTATAAAAGTGGTTATATTTTTATTAAAAATAATAAATATTAAGGAAAATAATAAAACGTTTTTGTCCAGCACCTGAGATAGAAAAATAAACACAACAATAAAAAATGTCACTATAATTAAAAAAATAGTTATAATATAATAATGATGTATATTTTCTTATACGGGATGATAATTGCAACAAAAATTAATTACAACATGCAAAAGAAATTTAAAAATAATAATTATTTATTTGAGATATGCTCAAAAAGAAAATTTTTACTGGAATTATTTCATGAAATATTAACAAAAAAAAATTATAATGAAAAATTAATTTATTAGGGGATTTGAACATGGTTGAGAATGATTATGAAAACATGTTACCAAATAAAAAAAATAAAACCCATATTTAATCGTACAATATGAGAAATATAATTATTCAGTTCAATTCGAGAAAAGTAATATCAAAATAATTACTAAATTTAGATATATGGGAAAGATACTCTGGAATATAAAAATCAAGACTTGATATTATTTTATTTCTCAATGCAAATATAAATAGCGCAACAATAAAATAAATATGATCAACAGAGTTTTCTAATCACAAATGCATAAAAAATAACCTATGTTTTAGTTTAGAAAATAAAAATAGGCTAAAGGAAACTGGAAGCTTATTTTTAAGCTACTAGAAAACGAAATTAGATCCAATAAAATAAATAATGCATTTTTAACATTTTTAAGCTCTCTTGAAGAATATATTTAAAAAAAAAATTTTACAAAAAAAAAATGAAATTTAAAAAACAGAAATTACAATAAAACTATTATATAGATGATTATTATTAGGATACTAAATAATTTCAATAAAGAAACTCTCTTACTCGAGGTAAAACCCAATGAAAACCAAGAAATATAAATTAAAAAAGAAAATTAGGATAGAAGATTTTTTTGATCAAGGTTAAAAAAAGTGATAACAAATTAAAACCTAATAAACTGTTCTTTGGACTTCTTAGATTAGCGAGAGAAAAAAATTGAATATTGATCTGTTTAATAAGGAAAATTATAGTTTATGCAATAAATAAATTGTAAAAATGGTGCATGATTTTTAATTATAGCTATTATTAAACAGGTGAGCAAACTCAAACTCAAAATAGGAGCTTATTTCAAAATTAGTCTACAAATACATGTTAATGACCAAACATTAATAGATAGAAATATTGAGCACAGTAAAATAATAAATTTAATTTAAGTATCTCCCATCAACAAAGATTCTAGGCTAGATGGGTTATGCTTTGAATTATGTGTACAATTAAAAAAGTTTATTATCAATCACATCGCCAAAATTTTGAATAGGAAAATAAAAATATAAAAATTGCGATTCATTAGTTGCGATTCAAAATTTTTTTTAATTCCAAAAAAAGTAGACCTAAAGGATCTCAGAAATTATAGACCAAAAAAAATCTAATTATGGCGAAAAAGTGTATAAAAAACTATTTTTAATTATAGTTTCGTATTGAAGAATATATAAATATGAATTATATAGTTACTATATAATTATTGTTTAATTAATTATTAAGAAAGTGCCTTTAACAGACGACAAAAAAAGAAATAAAAAAAAACATATATAGGTCCAAGAAAAAGGAAATAAGAATAAGATCGCATCTTTGGGACAGAAAAGAAAAATTTACTTTTTAATTTTAATTAGTTACAATATAAAATAAAATATAAATTATTAAATCATTTGTTGCTTAATGAGCGAATAATGCTAGTAATAAATTATCTATCGTAATAATAAACAGGTTCTTGGGACTCTAGAAAAGGTTCTGAGATGGCGATTCAGCTAGGAATAGTTGAATTAACTAATTTAGAGAAAAATAACACGAATTAAATTGATATTTATTAGCCATAAAATTAGGCGAATTAATAATTAAATTGGCTGATTGAAAAAAGGTGAACAAACTACAAAAATTTACACGATATTGAACTGAATCTTCACATCTCTGGGCTGAGATATATGAAAGGTGTTTAAAGTATTATAGGAAAGAGAAAAATGTCGATGATAAAATCGAATTTTTATAGATATGCTTAGTCGGTGCAGATTAAATTAGCACTAAGGATTATCACTCATATACAGGAATTGGGATCGATTTAAATCAGTGTTCCTAAAAACTTTTGATGAAAGAAAAAAATAGAGTAGAATCTAGGAAGAATCTTGCTCTATCAAATCTATACAAAAGGGAAATAGTAATAGGCTATAGAAAAATAATTAGACTCTTCAAACTAGCAAGATTAAATATTTAGATTGAACAGTATGATCTTCTTTTAGATAATCTGAGAGACAAAGATTATGACAAGATGTATGATTCAGAGATAATTTTTTCAGTTAAAATTATGGAATATTTAATTGAAGAAACGAAAAATCGAATTCAAGAAGAGATGAAAAATATGTAATAAATTCTGTCGATATGCGAAGATTAACACATAGTAAACCTGATCAAAAAAAAAAAGAGCCAAACTGATTCTATTATCAATTATAAGGGATATAAAAATATTTCAGAAAAGGAATCTACCTGGATAGTCCCACCTGCGTAATTCTGGAAGTGTGGTAAATAAGGAAATTTAAAGACTGATTGTAGTCCAAAACCATTTTAGAAAATCAGTATTTCAGCATATATCGGAAGTTACAAAAAGAGCTTTGGAGGCTATAGAGATAATGATAGTGAAAGATTAAAAAAAAATACTAATAACAATAGAATGAACATAGATTAAAACTCTAATAATAGATAAAATTCACTTTCTCAAATTTCGAAAGCGTATAAATTATCTCAAGACACACCCCCTAATAAAAAAACTTATAGTAGAAATATCAGTCCAATTAAATTAATTTAACTTTCGTACGGCGTAGTTCCTATTGATGAAGCAATATCGGTAGTAGGGAAGGTAAAAATAAACAAAATAGAGGTTGAGTTCAGCTATGAGTTAGGTGCTGCAATTAGCATAATACCAAAAAAACTAGCGTATGAAATTGGTTTAATAACAAATCAAGAAACTTATAAATATGTTAAAACAGAAAAAAATATAACATTAAAGTTTTAAAATGGAGTAAAGTTAATTTATAATTTGATAAGTTATCTACTCAAATTGATATTCATGTGTTGAATAATTATGATAAAAAGCTTTTTTTATTAGGATTAAATTTGATCTATAGTTTAGGTACAGTAATATGTCTAATAAAGGAATCTTATTAAAAAAATTAAACAATAAGCTTCATAAAATTAAAATAGCTGTAGGAAAAAAAACCAAAAGCGAAAAACGGAAAATCACAGTGAAAAACAAATCACCTAAACAGTCGATAAATTGAGAGAGGTCAGAGACATAGTTAACACAGGATTATCAAGTCAAAAAGGGAATGGAATGAGTATGCTAACAAAATCATACTCTGATATTTTTGCAGACGAGATAAATGAACTATCTAAAAGCAAAATAGACCCGTATGACATCAACCTTACAGATCACTCACCTATAAGAGTTAAGCCATATAGACTAGCTGAAAATCTTAAGGAAGAAGTAATGGAGCAGCTAAAAAAAACTAAAGCTCAAGGAATAATTGAGGACTCCATATCCCCGTACCCATTTCCAATGGTAGTGGTTGGAAAAGAAGATGGAGGGAAAAGGTTGTGTTTTGACTATAAGAAGCTGAATGCAATAACGAAAAAAAACTCCTACCCGCTTCCACACATAGATGACCTACTATCAGTATTGGGAGGATCCAAATATTACAGCGCAATGGATGCCGTTTCAGGATTTTGGCAAATTCCGCTGACCGAGAAAACGAAGGAGAAAACAGCCTTTAGTCTTGGGCCTGGGATGGGATTCTACCAGTTTACAGTACTCCCATTTGGGCTTACAGATGCACCATCAGTGTTACAAAGAGAGATGGAAATAATTTTAAAACCTTTTTTATAGAAGTGCGCAGTTGTCTTTATTGAAAAAATTACAGTTTATAGCAATAGATTTGAAAAAGATTTAAATAATTTAGAATCAGTATTTAAGCTATTTAAAAATCATAAAATCAAGTTTCACAGCTGAAAGTGCAAGTTAAAGTATTATAAAATAATGTATTTGGGACATTTAGTATATGAAACAGGTATAAGCACAGATATTGAGAAAATTTCCACAGTCGAAAAAAATGTCTATTCCTAAAAGCTCAAAAGAAACATAAAGTTTTTTAAGCTTAAAATGATACTATAAGAGGTCTATCAATTGATTTGTAAGCATAGTAAGATCATTAATAGACTAATCAAAAATAAAAAATAAATTTATTTGGGGTGAAGCTCAAAATAAAGCGTTCGAAAGATTAAAAAATTAAATGAAAAATGCGCCGATACTAAAATTTCCTGACAATAAATTGAATTATACCCTGATAACGGATGCGTAAACTAAAGGATTAGGAGCTATATTGTGTCAAGGCGAAAAAGGAAAGGACGGTATGGTGGCATACACTAGCAGATCGCTTTTAGGAGCTGAAAAGAATTACGCAATTACACACCTAGAGGCACTAGCGGTAGTATGGGGCGTTCAAAATTTGCATCATTATTTATACGGGAGAAAATTAAGTACAATAACTGACCATCAAGCAATTGTTAGTATTTTCATAAATACAACATTAAAGGGAAATTGGAAATTGCAATATCCTCGCATGATTTTGATATAATATATAGAAAATCCAGTAAAAACCCAGTAGATTACGTTTCAAATTTCCATGGGGAAATTTAAGTGAAACTGAAAATATAATAAGCTTCATAAAATTAATGAGCTTTTGAATAACATTATAACTAGTTCGAATCTAGCGTTCCTGTAGATACAGAAATAACAGAATTGATAAAAAAATTATCAATGAAAATCATAGAGACACTATCATGAATGGAAATTTCTAGAACTTTATAGAATGTTTCGGAATATTCAGATATCTTCAGCAGCAATGTTCTAGAATGTTAGGAAACGTCCTAGAGCATTTCCGAAATTTCTTATCGATTTTAATTTTTCTTACGTAATAATTTTACATATTCATATTTTTAACATTGATAAAGATTTTATTTTGATTGCTAATTAAGTTTGATTAGTAATCAAACAGTTTTTTTTCTGTAGCTTTCTTTTTGGTTTATTCTGTAGTTTTTCTATGAATTTTATGACCTAAAACCAAGCAACGGAAAATGCATAAAACGGTTACATTTTTCCTGTTTTGAATTCGACATCTAGTATCTAGTATACTTTCTAACAAGTAATGAATATCTTTATAATAAATATAAATTTTGACTTCACTTGCCTTGCACTCTTGTAACCCAGATCTTGACAGATAACAATGATTCAAACCTGTATAAACACTTCAAATTAAAGCACATAAAAAAAAAATCTTAATCTTAAAATATTCTTTTAAGATAATAAATTTCAAAAAAAATTATTTACATATAAAAATATTTAAAATTAGTTTTATCAACTTTAAAAATAAATCATTTTAATCCAAAATTAAATCCATTGACTAGCCTAATAACTAGTCAAAAAAAAATTCTATAAGTAACTTGATTATTTTATCAAACCAGAGCAAGAATTTAATTATTACTGATAAGGATATATAAAAAAATCAAGTAATTCCAGTGAATACTGAAAATTTCAAATACATAGAATATATAGATGAATTTCTAATCGGTAACGTAAGTTAAAATGAAGCAATTATAACTGATAAGCCTTAAAAATTCATTTTCTAGAACCAAATGAAAAAAATAATAATAATAAGATTTTATAAATAATTAGGTGCCATTGAGTCCTATTGGTTATATAACCAGTAGCTTGAGAAAATGGTTAATTTTAAATAGCATAAATATACTTTACACCAATAGGAATATATTTTTTTAAAAATTTAGGCGATTTATATTCTAAAATATTCAATGAAATTATCTGATGAAAAAAAGAAATTTTTCAAAGAAAAAGAGGTGTTGGCAAAAAAATTTCTACTTTCAAAACATTGGTGCAGCGTGCAAAAAATCTAAATTTATAGCGATTTCATTAGAGACCAAAAATTTTGTAAATAGGTTTAATTATAACTAAAACAAAAGACAAAAATCTGGCTTATGTATTTTTTAAAGGTTTATTAAAGTGATATATAAAATTCTTTATCCAAAAAAACCTATAGTCCTAAAAAATTTGGAAACTTTGAGAATATTTATACTAAATGATATATGCTTAGAAAGGCTTTGAACTGAGTCTGAACTCATCCTATTTCCATTTTATCCTACTAATATAACACATAATAATGAGCTTTACTTCTTGTTTCAAAGAAACTCGTACCAATAAGTTACATTTATAAAATTACGTGTATAAAGGTCTAATACTACTCGAATTTTATGCTCAGGTCTTTGTTTCTATTATTCAATCAGAATGCTGTCATCACATGTTGAAAATTTTAAAGCTCTTTTTTATAAAAAATTTGGCCCCTGAAAGGGTTAATTACCTTGAAAAAAAATAATCGATCGATTTATTTCTTAAATATCTAATTTATTTCAAAATACCAAATAGGGAATTTTTTTTATTTAGGTTATTAGGAAATAACCGAATTCTATTAGGTTTTTCCTGTACTTGTATCTAAATAACTACCTTCATTATATAATAGCTCTAACATAAAAATTAAGATCAGATCAGATCGCCAAAATTTCTTTTTATAAAAAAAGCTACAAAGAACTTCCATTGTATAAAAAAACAAAAGTGAAAGTATATTGAATTTGATCTCGATTGACGTCATCTTGAGAATTAAGAAAGACTCTCTTTGTAGTCTAAATTCCCTACGACATTTTTGTTCTACCAAATTTAGCTAAGTGTGTTTAATTAAAATATTGTAACTTCTAGTTCTTTGAAATTGCTGGTTAGTTAAAGATTAGCAGAAAATAATAAATTTGCTTATAAATCAAGCAAATCATAAAATTAATTATTTCATAGATTGTTGGACATGAAAGGGTTGATATTACAATTCTATAATATAACATTGATTAGAATCTCCCTTAATTCCTTGATAAATCATATATCATTACATATATTTTAATTAAAATAACAAGCGCAAGATAAGACTGTATTTTAAATCGAAATAAAAAACCAAGAAAACAAGAACATATGCTTCCGCCTTTAAGAACGATGTAAAAAGCATAAAGTTGTAATCTTTTTTTTTTTTTAAAATAATCATTAAAATGTTTTTACATAATGATATGCGAGTTGGTTTGAATACATTTATTATTTTATACTTAAATTATTGATATTGTTACGGTCCAAGTAATTGCGACCTAACTTATTACTTTAATTACTTTAAAAATTCCTATTTAAAAGCGATTTTTGTGTTTTCTTATTTTATTTATTTTTTATGATCTTTTTACTATGTTTTTAAGATGATGTTAAACTAAAGCAATCAAGGCTGCTTTTATACCTTTTTTATCACAACTTTGTGCTGTAATAAACTTTATTAACCCTAATAGTTAATAGAATAAAATATAGTAGTATAAAAATATAATATAAACCAAGACTTAAACACTGTATTCTTTATTTCGCTTTGGATTTTAATACATATGTATTATTATTATACCTAAGTAATAAAATGACTATTTATTGATACTTCTTAATAGTCTTATATGTATTCTTATTGTTTTGCTTTTAATGCAGGTTTAATATTCGTACATATGCTATTATTAGTAATATATTCATAGATTCGTAACAATATTAACTCCAACAAATTGAATAAAATGATATTCAACTAGTAATTATTACAGCACTAAAATTTATAATTACACATTACTTCAATATTATAAATTACGATAATATTATTATCTTAATTAAAGCGAAAATTAATTTTAAAAATTAATATTTACAGTATTAGCATCTTTAAATTTAACTTAATAAATCAAATAATTAATTTTTTTTTCCAAAACAGGCTATAGTTCTAAGATATTATTTTCGAATGCCTAATTAAAATTTAAGAATATATGCATGAGACATTGTTACACGAATTAAAGCTTTTTTCTAGGAAAATAAGTTATTCTTTTGTAAGATTCTACCGAATATTAGTGGTAAAGTGTTATTTCAATTCGTGAAATTTAATTCATATTAATTAAAACCTATGATTACAACAGTAAATATAAAAAGAATATATCTATAAATATTTTTATATTCTTCTTTATAAATATAAAGAGAAGAGAGTCTATCTATTCATTATCAATGATTATATCATATTATTAATAAATACATTGATAAATCTCAAAAAAATACCAACCACGTCTGTGATTCAATTCATTATCATTTTAGTATCAAATAAAATAGTTTATTGTTTTTCATCTTGATATATAGTTCATATAACAGAGGTTCTTTTTAAAAAAAAACTGTTTTTTGAAAATTGATATTCCAGTTTATAAGTAAAGAAAAATTTTTTTTTATGTAAATGGACATATATAGCTAGCATAAAGTTCTAATTATAGCTATGTACTTAAGATTTAGGCTTGTTTTAAAGTGTAAAAAATTTTTGAAATAATTTAGTATTAGTTATAACCCTTCTAATAAAAAACAAATTTTGCTGAAAACCAAAAGGCATTTATATTCTAAAATAAAAGAAAGTAAATGAAGTTAATTAAAAAGATTTAGCAGCTAAATTTACTATATATAGCTTAATAATTTTAGTAAAAATTTCTTGTCCAAGACAAAAAAATGACAATAAAAAATCACACACAAGTCATTAGCTTAATAAAATGAAATAGGAATGATATTTCGTTTAGTAAAAGATTGTATTCAATTAAAATAAAAAGATAAATAAGGGGAAATAAGAACAACGATTTTACGATTAATACTTCAAGTTAAAATTCAAACGCTTTATTATATAATTTTATATCCTAGTTCGACTAATTCTAACTAGGTAACTTGAATTTTTTATACTAACCTTAGACACTCTATACAACAAAACCTCATCCTAAATATTGATTATATCCGTTTTTTAATTTAAATAAATTAATCTAATTTTTTAAAATCCCTATTCTTGATAAATCGCTCATTTATGGTTATAGGCTATTTGGATTTTTTTAACTGTTTAAAATAAATTATAACGTATGAGTTTTTTCAAATTAGACTCAGGAAATATAACCATAAAAAAGTCAATAAATATATTTATAATTAAAGCTTAATGCGCGAATTTTCATTTTTTATGTATGTTTGCATTTATATTAATATAAAGTATTTACTTTTCTTCTTTTGTTTGTATTATAATTTTGAGAAAATATTATAAAACTTTTGTTGATTATATCTATTTATAAATGGGACTAAATGCCTGATTCCTGATAATTCTCATTGCTGCATATTTAAAAATCTCAAAGTATAATTGTCACAGTTATTTCAAATCATATTTATGGCAGTTAGTTATATTTTGAAATCGATAAAAAAAAATAGCATATTATTTATATCAATAATTTATGAATTGATAGAATTTAATAGGCTTTAAAAATCTTCAATGAAAAAAAAACGTACAAATAGTCGAATGCGATTAAATTATGTAGCATAAAAAAATGATTTATGTAGCCCATTTGTAAATTCTAATAGTGTAAAAAAGAATTTTTGTATAGTTAGGAATTTATTTACAAAAAGTCACGTTAAATAAATCTTTAATTCAAAAATAAATTATAGCTATTAACCCATGAATAATTAAAATAATTTATTATTTGGTAGCTAAAAAGTGATCACATTTTGGCTAGTATCAGTTCCATATACTTTTATAAACTTGTGCTATAAAATGTCTTTTTTCATTTGGGTAGCTATATTGACTGTAAAATATTATATATTATACAAATATAACTTGACGAGTACGATAGTGTAAACTTTTTAATTTGAAAACAATAATTAATAAAACACAGCTTAAACTTACACTACTAACTGATTATGTTATTTTAAAGGCGATTTAGTTTCTGTGAACGATTAAGGTTTGAAAAAATGCAAAGTAAAACTAGTACTTGACGAATAGTGCAAGTATGTATAATTATAATGGAAATGGGTCTTTTAAGCTGCTAAATACGATAATTATCGCTCTGCATTTATATTGAAGTATAAAAACATTATACAATTTGTACTCAAATTTGAACCATACTTTATTCAATAGAGTATTAGAGTATTTTTTCTCCTTAAAAAAATTATTGTACAACTCATTTCTAATATACTATAAAAAAAAATTACAGATAAATTTTAATGAGCAAGTACTCCACCATTTCTCTAGAAATTGTTTTTAACTGAATCAAGTATGCAAGTAAATCGACGTAATAGCTAAAAAAAATTCGAATAAAGACAAATTCACATATTTGGTTTCAGGGTTTTAGAATAGTAAAAAAATGACAAGTGAGGAATTAATAAAGGTATTTTTTATATAAACTTCGAAGAACAAAGCGAATAATAAAAAAAGATAGGGGTTGTGAAATTTAGTAGGAAAAAAAGGCGAATCAGAGTAGTGCTTATGCTGTATTTTCCTGGCGGACGAATCGATGATCAACACATTTTTATACTAAAAAAAGCGCTAGATAAATTACAGATATTGGCCCATAGATGAGGGGGTTTTTAAGTCTAATAAAAATCTGATAGGGCTTATTTTATTTTATTTAATTTAGGTCCGCTAACAATACAAAAGCAGCCATTAAGTAGAGGTGAAATATGCCTTGATAAAAGGGATGCATTTGCCCATATTAAGAAATTGAATTAGCCAGAGATTTTTTTAGATGGACATAAGGCAAGATGTTGCAGAATTAATCAGGAAGGGCAAAGAATGATCATTGGGTTGATTGTGGAATCCATAAATTGTATATATCGAACAAAAGTCTCAGTCCAACAGTTGAAGAAAAAGAACGATTCAACATGCGGCCAGGATTAAATTCACTATTGGCTAATCCCATAACCAAAGCGTGTAAAATTTATGATATTAAGAGTTGGCCGGTTTGTTGGGATATTAGTTGCTTAATAAATAAAGTTAAGAAGACCAGGAAACAATCTCTAGGCTCGTAGGAAGCCAAGTTGATTTTTAAAGACTAGAACCGAACTTTAGTCCCATTAGATAATTTCAGATCAAGTATGGAAAGAGCCTAAACGATTCTAGTACATAGCAAATTAGCCGCAGTTTTCTTGATTCTTTACTTCTGCATAAAATGCTAATAGCATAGCTTTTATAATCATTTACGCAATATTAGATTTATTATGTGAAATACTGAATTTTCCAGCCCCAAAAATTTGTAAGCACAGCTGATTATTGTGGCTGATACTCATAAACACAGAACGAATAATTGGCGTCCAGGAAATCAATTTACACATAATATTCGCATGAATGACAAATTTCAATACAAAATCAAAAAGAGCTCGCCTGAATCCATCAAATGGTAGAATGCCATGATTTCATGCGGAATTATAAATTAATCAAACTCTAATAAGTCGGAAAATCATACTATGGGCCTATTTTGCATCTACGACAAAAAAAAGGAAAGTTTATATTGCACAAATATTTTTTGAAATGTGCATAGATAAAGAGGCTATAAAGCCCATAAATGTAGGAAAAAATGCTCGCCATAATATAAAGTCTATTTTGAATCCCTTATTTTTATTTGCCCAGGCCACGAGTTAGCCCAACCGTTAAGCAAAAAAATCAGCTTTGGTTGATATTAAAAATGAAAATCAAATAGAAAATAATAAACTAAAGTTTTAAATGGAATAATCTGGCGGAATCTAGTTGGCTTGTAAAAATTGCCGCAATCCGATTGAAATCTGGCATGAATATATTTTTTCGTAGCTGTCAAATATCTCGCACAATTAATTAAACATAAACTTTTGATCAAGAATATCTAAAAACTAGTTTTTGTATAAATACCCCCCCAACCTATCCATAAATCCTCCATTACTCTCATAATCAACACTTTTGGTTTCAAAAGAAAAAATATATCTGTACTTATCTCCTATAGCACTTGTACCAATCTCGTATCACTCACTTTATCTAAACACCTCACCCACCTCTCTCTTTAAGAAAAAAAATGTACGGCTTCGATAAAATGAAAAACAACCTCCCTGAAGAGGATGAACGCAGAAACAATTCTGGTAATAACAACTCAAATCAAAGATCCGGAAACCAATCCCAACAATCATACGGAAACCAAAGTAACGCCTCAAACAACCAAGGCTACGGAAATCAAGGCAACGCTTCAAACAACAGTCAAGGTTATGGAAGCCAAACCAGATCATCAAACGATGAAGGATATGGAAACCAATCCCAACAGTCATACGGAAACCAAACCAAATCTTCAAACAGCCAAGGTTATGGAAGCCAAACCAAATCATCAAACGACGAAGGATATGGAAACCAAACCAAATCTTCAAA
>LSSN01000958.1:5948-44341 GCA_001970855.1 Smittium culicis | reverse complement strand
TCGCTGCAGTCGACAGGCCGGACAGCATTCAAGTGGTGGACATCTAAATAATGTATAATCGCAGTTAGTATTTGAAATAATTATATATATAATTTGGTACTTACTGTCCGCTTCAGCAGACATCTTCAATCGATCCATGATCGTAAGCAGTCGTTGATTCTCAATACGGGTTGTATATCTACATTATAATAATATAAATAGAGTTAATAGTAAATAATATGGATTATAGTAATTGTATATGAAAGGTGCTTCTCTATTTCGGCGGCAATCAATTCATCCTGCTGCCCTGCCCATCGCTGCAGTCGACAGGCCGGACAGCATTCAATCTTGGATATCTATAAAGTGTGTAAACGCAGTTAGTATTTGGAATAATTAAATATATAATTTGGTACTTACTGTCCGCTATGGCAGACATAGTCAATCGATCCGCGATCGTTAGCAGTCGTTGAATCTCAGAACGGGTTGTGATCTACAGTATAAAAATATAATAAGAATTAATAGTACATAATATGGATTATAATAATTATATATGAAGGGCGCTTCTCTATTTCGGCGGCAATCAATTCATCCTGCTGCCCTGCCCATCGCTGCAGTCGACAGGCCGGACAGCATTCAAGTGGTGGACATCTAAATAATGTATAATCACAGTTAGTATTTGAAATAATTAAATATATAATTTGGTACTTACTGTCCGCTATGGCAGACATAGTCAGTCGATCTACGATCGTAAGCAGTCGTTGAATCTCAGAACGGGTTGTATATCTACATTATAGAAATATAATAAGAATTAATAGTACATAATATGGATTATAATAATTATATATGAAGGGCGCTTCTCTATTTCGGCGGCAATCAATTCATCCTGCTGCCCTGCCCATCGCTGCAGTAGACAGGCAGGATAACATTCAAGTCTTAGAAATTTGTATTTTGTATTGTTTATTCTATGTATTTGGTTATTTACGAAATGTATCTCTTCGTCATCATACAGTCCGCAATATCATTTAATTAATTTCAATATTCATTATCTTCAGATATCTTATCTTGCTAATTATTCCCTGTTACATATAAACTATTAATTTTCAATTTTTATTGCTATTGAAATTTTTTTTTGATATATTTATATTGCCTCTTTCATTCGGCCTGTCTGGTATGTCTTTATTTATAATAATTATATCCCTGCTTATTTTTATAATATATTATCGTTTCTGTTGTTTTTACTAGGTTTTTTATTCTGTTATTTGATTTTGTCCTTGTATTTTTATTTATTTTATGATTTCTCTACAATTTGCACCGATTTTTCTTTTTTCATTTAGTTTTTTTCACGCTAGATTTTTGTACTGCTTCAGTATCGGCTTATCATTTTATATATATTATTAGTTATATTAATTTTGTTATATCTGTTGGATTAAGTTATGATTTTATATGATATTTTATATTCAGGCTCTTGTGAGGCTAATTTCAATATTTTTTTCTGTCTAGTGTGTTAATATCTCAGATTTGATTAATTCCTTGTTAATTCCTTGTTTTATTTATTATATTTTAGCATATTGTTCTATTTTATACTATTATTATGTCATATTATATTCTAGTTGTTATACAATATTTCTAACTATATTATTTATAGGAATTAGTTCAATTAGGAAATTGATAAGATTTTCAATTTCCTGGGAATCTCTTTTCGTTGTCTATTTATATCTGATTGAATTTTATTTTTTTAACTTTTAATATCATTATCTCTTGTTACATCTTACTTTAATGTATTTATTTTCATAGTATATTAATATTGTTTATATATTTTCTATTTAATTATTCGTCAAATAAATAGCGCATTTATTCATACTCAGATATATTTAAATAAAATAATTCAGCTTTAAGAATGGTTTTAATTGTTTTATTTTTGCATATATCAAACTTTTTTTCATTAAACCCATCTTTTTATATTTCAGCAAATCAAAATATAATTTTATTAGACACCTTATACTATAAAATATTATTTTTATTAAATTGTATAATCCAGGAACCCAGTTAAATACACAAGTGTTTTTTATTTATTTGTTTACTTTAGGTCTGAATCTAAAATTTAATCATATATCCCAACATTACTATTTCTTGGTTAATTTTTATACTATTCTGATTTTTTACCCCACACTTATTTTGAATTAAAATTTTTTATTGTGTTATTATAAATTTTATGTGGCTGATTCTGTATGAAGAATCAATTTTTTGATCTTGAAGTGTATGCTTTAAATTTCATAGAATCAACTGTTAGATGGTTTTTTTTATTTTACAAAGCAAATAGGAGTGTTTAAATAACAAAATTCATTCTTTGTCCATCCAATAGTATTAATATTTATCAATTTTTTCATAAATAGCATTTACTATATCAAAGTAAAGCTATTCTTTCAAAGCTCGCATAAATCAAAGTTTATTATGTGAGATTATTTGATGGTATGAAACTATTACGTTTAATTTTTTATTGTCATTATTAGTTTTATTATTCAATCCTATTACAACACATCTTCGATTTAATAATAATTTGCAACCAAAAATTTCATCATACTCAATTTACAAAAGGAATTTTAATGAAAATAAATCCTGTATCTCGTAAGAATAATCCTCATTTGGGATGTTCTTAAGGAGATACTATTTTTTTTTCTTTAGAATTTATCTTAATATATTATTTAAGGACATTGGCTGTATCAGATAAATCGTTCGATGTTATTTTTTAGCAAGATTTAAAAACAAAACTAATGCTGCCAAGTAGTAAAAATTTAAAAATAAAAGTGCCACTTCTTGATATAATTTCCAATATACCTTTTTTTATTATCATTTTATATTTTTTTCTCTTATACGTATTCGATACATATATTTAAAACTCAATAATTTATGAATTAACATCCACAAATTATTATTTTTAAACTTGGATATCTAGTTATAAAAGGTAAAATAAACCCATCTGAATCTTGATTAATAAAGCAGCCAATTACTTATTTCAGTGCTAAAAATAGCATAAATTAACAAAGCATTTATCGATTTAACCAAAGTGATATAAATTGGCGTAAATTTATGACAAGCGATTCTTTGTTATACTAGAACTTTTTTTAACTTGGAAAATCCATGTTTATGTTTAATTATTATTTAACTATTGGCTGTAGAAATCATAGTTTTTTATTTTAATAATTTTTGTGGATAAAATAAGATAATACCAATGCATATGTTTACTTTTACTTCAACAGAAAAGACTTTTTCTTTTGAAAATGTTCCATAAAACAACACTAAAGTTCAAAATTTAAATTTAGATTTTTAAGTTTTAAATAATTTTGGTTGATTCTTCTTTAACTAAAGTAACAAAACTATTCCCAGATAGCTATTTTCTTTTTATTAAAAAGAATCACTCCGCCCAAAAGCTCTTTATTTTTAATGATTATAACAATTTAATATATTTTAATCTTATTTCGATTACTTCCTAAACCTCAATATCTATATTGATGCTAGTAATGCTAGTAATGCTAATTCTTTCAAAGAAAAAATATTTGATTTTCTAATCTTTTCAAATTTTGATGCAGAATCTTTTAATTTAAAAAAATGAAGTGGATTACAATTTTCGATATTACTTAAGTGCCATATTATGAAACTCGTATAGCTATGACTGCCTTGGTATATGTCTACAATCAATCTTAGTTTTTTTTTAAATACTAAGGCTTGTTAATATTATTTTACATTAAATTTCTCAATGAAAATTATAGAAATAAATTGAATAAATTATTAAAAATCTTTTTTAGTATTAATAATAATATACCGGTGATTTTATATGCAAATTATTTACCGTAATGTTTGTCTATTATTCTGATAGATGCAAGTAAGTATAGTGATTATTTTTTAAAAATTACTATTTTACAGCAGCCTCGACGTAAAATACCTGATACTTATTAAAAAATTGAAAATTTAAATCCATTTTATTCTTATATGTTGTTTATATACCAAAGACTAATGGCGTTAGTTACCATTCATCCAATAAAATAAAGCGATTTTCTTATGAAAAAAAATCATTTTTTAAATATTGGTATACTTTATTAGCGTATAATAATCCATATTGCTAATTTCAATTTTTATTTTTATTCATACAGGATCAATTTAGCTTGAATTAAACTTTGATTCTAAATTTTTAAAGTTACACATTCGTATAAAATATTTTGCTTTTATATACGATAAGATTATACTTAGCGCTTTTAAATACAGACTTAGTTTATTATATATAATTATTATATATAATTATTATATATATATGCTAGTTATAGAGACTAGCTGTTCTGTTATATTAACAGTTTTATATGATTTTAAGCTATATTATCAATAGATTATGAAGAACAATTTTCTTTATCGCTTGTTATTGTTTGTGAAATTGATCTTCAATCTCTCTATTACACTGATAGTTGACACGAATTAATCTTATACTGTATCAAGCAATGAATTTGAACATAGAATTTTAATTTAAAAATATTAATGAATTATGAAGGTATTAAAAAAAGAAACTTATTATTATCTTATCACAAACAAAATAAAGTCGTTTACCTGAACTCTGGCTATCAATTTTCTGGTTTTGTTCGCAATCTTTTTACTTTACGCTACATATTCTCATAATCTGTAATTGAAAATTATAGGACTTATGATATTTCTAATTTTAGGTTTTTAGATACATTTGGTCTTTTTCTTAATAAGACATATTTATATATACAAGGCTTTCTACCATTAAAATGTTTTTTTTAGAGTTTCATTATATTCTACTCTAAATCATGCAAATTGAAAGAAATGTTTCGAGTAAAAACTACCGTATTTATTTTTAGAAATAATTGAAATAATATAACAATTGATAATTGTTTTAAATATCCAATTGGAAATTCATCAATAGTTAAATTTAAAAAACGTTTTCTGAGATATAGAAATCACAATTTGAATAATTAATTATCTTTAAAACAATGGTGTTACAAAATTAAACAATTTATTATGTTTTCAAATACATATTACATTCCAAATCTTTTCATTCATACAAGTACACTATTCAAAATAATTGATATTCATTGGATTTATATTTAAAAATTGAAATAAAATAGCCAATCAAAAACTATTGTTTTAGATAATTAAGATAGACAGCTGGATTTTAGCATCTTAAGCCATCTTGTTCTTTCTTTCTTTCAAGCTGATAGATTTGCCAAAGCTCTTTTATTGATATTTTTTATGAAAATAATTCTATTATGTGTAACTATTTTTAGATAAAGTTAAAGAATTGTATCTAAATGATGCTTCCAGCTTATAAGATGTATGGCAATATATCGTTTGAAATAAATCAGCATGCACCTTTCATTATAGAAATAAGCCCGTTAATTGTCTGATTATTATTTTTTTCTCATATAAATTTATTTCTCGAAACCAATATTGTATCTGTTTATGACCCTTATCAACTTCCAGTAAAATGTTAATTTTAGCAATGCTTTATTTCTTAATTACTCCTGGGCTGAAAGCCACACCCAATTAACTGTTAAATAGCTCAACATATCCCCTTCTCTGCAATTATTGTGCGTAGATAAATGTAGACCTAAAACGTAGCGAGTATACTTGAATTTTTTAAATATAAAACATTTCGTTTCATTTAATGAACTACATAATTATTAAATATGACTCCATTTTTTAATTCAAATTTTATTAAATGTTATTTTATCTTGGGAAATTCCAATACCTAGCTATAATATTGTGAAATCAGTCTTTTTTTTTGTTTTTACTCATACATAATTTCATAGTTAGACTGAAATCAGTCATTTCTTTAACCTCTTATTATAAATTCTTTTTCCTGTATAAATTTGATCTTTTATAATTCATGTTTTTTATAACTAGATATATAAACTTGATGTTCTCTTGAGTCATAAGAGTCAAAAAAATCAAATAAAATAACCGATTCAAACGAAAATATTTGATAAAGATATATATTCTGATATGAATTTAGAGGAAATAATTGGAGTCTTGTTTTTAGAAAATGTTTAACATATTTTTTAAGGCCATAATATAAGCGACTATTTCTCTCAAGTCTCAGGACATGCTTCTACAAGCGTATTACTTTTTTTTTTAGCTTAATCATCGATTGTTATAGTCATTTTAATTGTAATATCCAATTTGGCTGATTTTTTTATCAGTACTTGTTATAAATACCCAATCAAAAAATTGTATTCTGAAATTCGCGTGTAACAATGGCATTTAGCATTTACTCTAAATAAAATTCTATTGTCTTTGCGAACGTTAATCTTTTTTTTTATTTCAATTTCAATAGTTTGTAATTTTAATTGTTATATAAAATTTCAGAAAATTAAACAAAAAAGACGCATAAAAAAACACTGTTCTTAATATCACCTCATATTTTGCTTCGATTAGAAAAGTTTATACTCTATAATTATCCATTATCAACTTTAACTTATATCCTAATATTGGCTACAGTATTTATACAAGTTTTTTTATCAATAATAGACTTGCAAAAAAATTTAAATATAATGAAGTAACAGCATCATTCTCGGGCTTTTAAGTTTAATATTTAGCCTTTTCGAGGAAAATACGATTTTCTTAACAGAATTAAAGAGAGTTTTTTTATCAATAATTGCGGTCTCATCGAATTTCCCTTCAATTATTTATTCACTCGAAATAACCATACTATATTGAAATGAAACTTCAATTATTGAAGCTACGTCTTGTGAAAAATCAATGTTTTTATTATAAGCTCCAGCTTATTATATGCTTAATATTGTATATACCTGCCTCTTTGCATCTGTGTTACATTTAATATAAGTTAATAAAAATTGGTAACTATTAAGATTTTATAAATCTAATAACTTTATTGATGGATGAATCATTGAAACTACGCAATGGTTCGAGTGTATTTTTTTTTCTCAGAAAGTTTATTAAACATAATTTAAAATGTTTTGAGTGATTTGAGCTTGTTTACTTTTTGAAGATACACGATAGTATTTCTATTTTTATTTAGTTAGATTTTGTTAATATCAAAGTTGCATAGCTTTAAGATATAGTTAAAATGCAAAAAATTTACTGAAACAGCGTTTTTTCAAAAAAAAATCTCCAGTTCGCTTGTTTTTTTTACTATAATTTTGAAATCACAATCCCCCACAATTCAAATTTGAAACTTAAATTTTTCAAGCGATATGATTTCCTATTCTTTGTTTATAAGCATCTCTTGTCCTGTAATTAGCATTGCCGCTGTGCCTCATGATACTAGACTAGTCATAACTATATACCATAAATTATCTTTTTATCCAGAAAATGTCACTACGAATAGTTTATACCACAGGTCTTTGGGAATTATCAGTGGAAAATATTTTACATATGTCAATAACATCTTCGGTGTTGAATGATCTTATCTAATTTCTTTAATAGCAATGAAATAAATCGTAAAATACTATATATTCATAATATATTGTTTATTAACCGATTTTTTGAAATAGATCAAAAATTTACATTAAATTATATTATGCTAGACATTTATAAAAATATTTCCCTTAGTAAATATTGATTTCCATGTGAAAATGTATCATAGCCTTAAAAGATTCTTTAAAGCTTATATAGCAAGTATTTTATATTTCAAGTTTAATAATAAATTAATAACAATCAATATAGATATATATAAAAAACTTTTTTAAATCTAAAAAAATATAAAAAATACAGAACTTATCATTATATATCCTGTATGTAGGTGTATTTAATAATTCAAAGTGCGATTAAAGTCGTCGAGAATGGTAAATTTAAAACTATGCACAACTTATTTTATTTTTTAAATATGTGAAAGATCTGATATCGTTCTAACAGAAAGTCACCATTTGAAACTATGATTGTTTTAATTTTTCTATACTATCAATACTTTAATTCTGCGATTGTATTTTAAAAAGAAGGAATTATAAATTAAAATATTTTAAGCCACAAAGTGTATTTTTATTAATTGATAAACTATTGCTTTATTTAAAAATTAAACTAGCCAAAAGCTGAAACATATTAAAACCTACAATGAAGTTTATTTATAAGCGATTAACGGAAGTTTTAGTTTACAAAAAAACTACCACATTTAAATTCACACACTACAATCAAGATTAATTTTCTAAAAAGCTCCAGCAAAACAAATTTCAAAATAAACCCCATAAAATCTTAATGTTGCTGAAAAACAGGCCCTGCTAATAATTAAAAAATATATTATAAATTTTCAAATATAAACTCGTCAATTATTTTTTTTTCAAACTTCTTGATTCCAATAAATTTTATAATGATATTATAAAAAAGAAATATATTCTATAACAATATTATATTGCAATTTTATTCCGTATAATTGATATAATTACATATTCTAATTATTACTTCACTCTAAATTATAAAAAAAAAAAGCACTATAAAAATTAAAAAGTTAAATTCTGTAAAAATTAAAAAATAAAATAAAATGTAAACCAATATTCCAGATTAGAAACATCTTTATTAACCTCCGATTACTCTAACTGTTGAATCACAATGCATTCAGAAACTAGTAAGAAACATCAATATGCTGCTGAAGTCACGCAGGAAAAATCAGAATATTCTATTGACCGTATAACACAAATCTAGAAGACTTCCTCAGATCGTGAAACTTCTTGACATATATTGGTATAATCGCCTTATCAACTATTCATTATGGATTAAAAGCTATTTAATACGAAAAAAAAAATCTGAAGCAGAATTGATCATTTTATTATTTTAATCATAAATGTATAAATTTTATCATATTTATTCTGTTTCAGTTTTTTTATTTTTTTACTACATATGTCAACAAAATCTTTGTTTAAGACTTTTATTATGTTTTAGTGGCAAACTAGTCAAATTAATATTCTTATATTTTATATCACACTATTATTAATCCTCACATTCCACTAGTTCAACTTTATAATACAATTTTTTCGCTTTTTGCTTTATTAAATATACCTTTAACTCGCAAAATTAAATGAGTCGTCAGCTATATCCGCTAATTAAGCTTAAGATAATTTTATGGTACTAAAAAAGGGAATTTGAGTTTAATTTTTTGGGAAAATATTATTTAACATTATAGAATCAAGAAAAAAAATATTTCCAAAGATTAATAAAAACATATACAAGTTAATCCAACATAAATATATAAACCATTTCGCCTTAACAGGAAAGTTTAATAAGCTATGATTACAAATATAGATCATAAAATTACACTTAAAACAAGTCATTGTATTTATTTTAAAAATTTGAATGTGTATTTGAGTATATAAGATATTTTTTAGATATAAATTGAATATGCAGTGATTGTAATGAAATATTAAAATAAAAATTCACATTCACATTCACATCCATTGTGTTGGGTTTTTTTTATGTAGTTATTAACTTATATTAATGAAACATCCATTAATTCATCTGAAGGTGATTAATCGCCATACACATATTGAATTATATAATATCTATAAAAATTCCATATTTTTTAATACAATAAATCCAGAGTAATGTGTTACACTCACCATTCTTATTATTTTTTATAAATAAACAAAAAATCAATCAAGATATACAGTTTTTTTTACTATTACCCTCAGAGAGTTTATTAGTCATAATTTAAAAGTATACAAAAACTAATAAAAAATATTTAAAAAGTTAAAAAAATATTACAAAAATAAATTTTCATCCGACCCCCCTGCGCCGCTCTAGCAACTCCATACCCATTGGGAATTGGTTCAAGGGGTCTGGTGAATCAATTATAATATGAAGTATTAATACCTGGTCACGTGGATACTGTTCAAAAATTTGGCTATTTCCAGCTCAAAATTTTGATCGGCGGTGCCAGCTCGAAGCTGGCTCAAAGATTGTTTAGACCCCCCCCCCCAAGGAGTTTTCCAACTAGCCCCAACCGGGCTTCGTTGAAATTCGAAAGTAAAAATTTTTCGTCAGAGCGGATCAGCGTCGGTATGAACCGGTGGATCGTCGATGATTGGTGATTTCGCCATCTCTGCAGCTCAGAAGTATGTGGTCGACCGTCTCAGGCACACACAAGTTGCAGCAGGGGCAATAATTTTTGAATTTTTGAATTTTTGGTCGACGATTTTCATGTTCGACAGGCGCTGGGCAGTCCGGAATGTGCCCATACGCATTTTTCCAATGTCCTGAAGGCCCAGCTTCATGTCCGGATACATTGTTTGAAGGTCAAACCAGTTGCCTTTATTGCCGATTTTCCGGTTCGCCGTCCACTGGTGGATGACAAACCGGTTATTTCGTCGTTTCTGGTCGACTATTGTGATGATGTTCTGGCCGTTTGAATTTTGAGAGCAGAATTTTTTGATCCACCGGGCGCTCCCGGTCACCCAGGTGGCCATCCGGGCCTTCATCGGCACCTTGATGAGGTCGGCGATCCATGTTTTTGAGGTAGGACACTTATGATATGCACTCTCACGAGCTGTACTGGTGCGAATGAACACTGAGGTTATGCCCAGTTCGTCCCTGATGCGCTCCATGGCCGCTGATTTCCCGACGTTCGCAACCATTCGGATTGCCTTGTCGATTTCTGACTGTATGGGCTTGCATCTGGCTTTATTCTTATTTTTTTGATAATCCCAGATTCCTACCACTTGCCATTAACAGTATAGCTTAAGTAGGATTAAAGGTCAATGGAGTTGACTTTCTGAATCTAAAGGGTCATATTAGTTGTCAGCTCTCTGATTATAGTCACTATACTACACTTAAAGGCATTAAAAAATAAATAATACGCTTTTTCGATCATAGTTATATTTCGTTAAAAACAGCTTATTGATCTGATAATGATTCTGCCAATAGCACAACATAATATAAATAAAGAATCTCATGCTTCCATAAATTTAGCCTATGAAACCGTATACCACGTACGATATTTAATATGTAATACGTATATCTATATCAAAGATTATCTGGAAGGCATTTCACGATTCCAGAGCTCGACTGAGGTATTCGGTAGGGTTATATAGTTCATTTTTAACTACACATGTGATTATAGGAAAATCATATTTTCCATTATATTGTAAAAAAAATTTTCCAACCTCTCAATTAAAACAATTAAAGATTATGCACTTTATGCATTTGGATCATCAGAAGGACTCTTTAATATCGTTTTTGTAATTTATTTAACATAATCGTGTTTTTGGTATTCATTAAATCCCATATTCTAACTATTTTCTGTAGTATGAGTTCTAAACCTCCACCATCATAGATAAATCCAAGTCTTTTCTGTTTATTTTAAATTAGATGAAACTTTAAACAATTTCATTAAGTACTAAGGAACGTTTTTGACTTTTATTAATATTTTTTTTGAAATTTATTGAAAATAATGTTTTTGGCTATTATTTTTTCTTTTTTAGCAATAAGTGATGTCTATTGATATTTACTAGAGTATTTTAATTGTTTTTATTAGGTACTGATTCCACTTCTGGAGTTTTAATTCAATTATTTATAGTCCTTATAACAAGTATTTGTACTAAAAACTCTAAGAATAACCTCCTAAATTATATTTTGGTTATTTCTCTTTTATCAGAAGTTTTATTTTTCATATTTTAAACGAAATATATCCGGAGTTTTTTATTTTTGGCGTATCTCAAAGATTAGTTGTTATATTAATTGTTATCATAATGATATCAAGCATCGATAATCATGATATTATTCAATGGTAGTATTTAATAAATACAACGAGTACCGTATATTTTCAGTGTAAAATATAGCAAGATATCCTAAATTGTAAGGAATCAAGGGGGGAATAAATACAGGGCTATTGTTTGACTTCAAACTTAAACTATGACTATGACTAAGATAGTCAGATTTATTTAAAATTATAGGGATAATTACGATAAAAAAAAGTAATATTTTTAGATATTTCTGAAATATATTAAATAGTTTACCCTTTTATACTTTTGAAAAAAAAATCTAAATGATATATTTAAATAAAGATAATTATAATAGATTTAATAATATTCAAAAAATAGCTTGGGGAATATTATGAAATGTTCTATAAGGCTCTAGAAGCGACTGGAAATAACCTATGGATAACATCCATTGTATTTCAAAATTTTTCATGATGTTATTTGATTTTACATAAGGTTCCATTGCATTCCATAATGTTTTATAAAGTTTTAGAGTTTTTCTGTACATATCATAAATATTTGATATATACTACATTTTTATTAGCATTTTTTGCAGATAAAATTAAATTTTTATCATACAAAGGACGATCAGAGACACTTTTTTTCGTCATTTTGGAGAATTATTTGAAAAATTTCAAACATTTTTTGAATCATTGAAAGCTTGTTAAATAAAGATATGGCTAATTTAAATATTATAATTTAATAGATTCGAGTGCGATCAAATTTGTGTTAAGGTAAATCATCCGCTTTTTTTTTTCCAAGTAAGCATTTTGAATATACTTATTTAGATTTTCAATAATCTCTATGAAATATTTGATCACTGGTTTGAAGCTATGGCTTACAGGTTCTTTTAGCAAATCTATCATCTGATATTCATCACACGTCGTTATTTTTCCGCGCGTTTAAAAGATCTTCTTTTAAAATTTTTCGCTAAATAATTCATCCTACAAACTAATCATCTACAAATTTATCAATATTTTCTATCATTAAATATTTTTATTGTATTTTTTTTATCTGGTATTTAAAGTGCACCATTCTATCAATATCAAATTATGAGCAAGCGAAATTTGTGATCGATTTTTTTGATTAGAAAAATATCAGTTTAACCTTAATAGCAACTCCAGATTAGTAATGTTTGTTTGGTTTAATTATTATTATATTATTTATTTGTGTCATATATATTCATAAATAATATCTATAATGGAATTTGGAAGATTTTCGACTTTTTTCCATCTCGATTTGACTATTTAAAAAGCATGAGCTAACCTTGGGAGTATTTAATTATAAGTATAATTGTAGTAATTTTTTCTATAAATAGGTTATGAATTTACCTAAATTTTGCTCTTGATAGCTCCAAAAATAAGTTATTATCAAATTTAACTCTTCGTTATAAGCGTTTGATGTATATTATCTGAATTTTTCTGCAGAGAAAACAAGATGAATAGAAGTGGAAAAAGAACAAATAAGCATTTTTTTATTATTTCATTAATTTTTTACGCTCATTAAAGAAAAAAAAAGCTCAAACTTGATAAAGTAGAATTTATATTTTATGTTGAAATAATTTAGTAAATGATCAGATTTTTTTTTGCAGAATTGTAGCCATGTTTATATTAAATGAATTTAATAATAAGAGAGATAAGAAAAGCAAAAAAAATTCTGTACAAGTTAATGCTTGAAGATTTAGTTCTCATATCTATTAAAAAATATATAAAACAGAAAAAAACAGTCAAAAAAAGAAAAGAAATAAGTAAGTAGTTTATTTATTTATTTATTAAACAGTAATATTCTTTATAATCAATCGTCTCTTTTGAGAGATTGTTAATTTATTAATAAGAGGTGAGGATAATTATTAGGTTTTATAATTTTTTTGGATAATTCTAAACACAAAATTACAAAAAATGAAAATTATAGTGTATCAAAATGAAACAAGTAATTTAATATGATAGGTTGTATATTTTACGATTGTGCTATCCTTTTCATCTTTTCTTTCGCAAAGACTTTCTACCGACATAAAGACTTTCAAAAGTGAAAATTTTTATTAAAATGTTCGCTTTAAACAGCTCGATTATTTATAACAATATAATTTAATGAGAAGAAAGATTAAGCTACTCTAAATTCAAGGTCGACTCAGTTAAGTTAATCGATGAATTTTTCGCAAGTTGACAAATGTATCAAAGATGGTTTAATTTGACTAATATTCTTGTGAATATATCATCTGATAGTACAACTGTATTTTCAGCTAGAGTGGCTCTGATTACTCTGCTCTTCCGATCAGAAGTGAGAGGGTCACAGCGGATTATATCAGTAATAGAGTGGGTTCATTTCGTTTTACTGTAGATAGAAATAGGTTTCTTTTTGTATTAAATAAAATTCATCAACCTGTTTACAGTCCTTTGGCTGTTGTTTTGATGCGTTTTTGGGCAGATGTTGAATCAACCTTTACCATATATTCTTTGTTAGCTTATACTGGACACTATATTGAATCTGGTTTTGAAGCGATAATGCAGGGGATTTCGATGGCTTGACCGCCTCTATTTTCCTTAGGTGCTACTATAACTAAATTTAGCTCTCCCATTTCGATTCGAATTTAGCGTCGTCGATTAATGTATATCTCTGGCTCTAAGTAAACCTGTCCCTTTCACTGTCAATAGCCAACACAGCTCGGAAGTTAGTTGTTTGACAGTGAGGTCTGTTTTGATTCTCCAAACCATAAAAAGTTCCGATATTATATAAATATCTTGATTAAGCCTAAAAAAGATGTAATTAATCTTTCGTATAATGTTTATAATGAAATCGACAAGAATTGCGTACTTTTCTATCTCTGTAAAATCTTCAGTTAATTCCAAAAAAGCAAATTTTTACTCCTTAATTTATATTACTATATGTTTTTCGATGAAATAAATTTTCACAAGAAAATTTATTTTCTACGGCTCGGGGGGTGTAGTCGTAAAATAATTTGAAATTCTCCATTCTAAATATCGTTACTAGAATAAGTAATAACTTTATCTGTGGAGATGATGTCCTTCATTTGACATTATAAAATAGACACATATGTTACGAGGCTTTTTGATTTGATGGAACCCTTCTAATCTTCCAGGGCATATATTTCTAGTGCTTATATTCTGAGAGTAGATAATTTCGGCTTTTAGTATCGGAGATTACAGTGGATGCTTAGAGTTGATTTACTGAGATATTGAAAGCGCTTTTAGATCCGGAAACTATATTGCTGACTTACAGATCGATGTAACCAGTGCCATTTTGGCTCGTTCTCGTCAGAATTTCTGAAACGCCTGAAAAATCAGATTCCAGGGTGGACAGAAGTAATTTTAGTTGAGCACGGACAATATGTAGGCTATTGAAACCTGCTAAAATGACTTATGGCCTAGGAAAAAACTGTAGTACTGGTTAAGCTTCTATTTCTAACGATTTGCAAAGAGATCAAATTTGTGAGGATCGTATTATGTATTCAGGTAGTTATATATTTTCTGAGATAGGACCATTGGATCCTCGAAATCAGCCATTTTTGATCATCAACTAGGCTCTGAAGTGACGTGACGTATCTTTCTTGGAGTCAGTTTTCGGTTTTCAAGTATTGTGACAAAGTTTTTTCATAGTTCCCCAATAGTTCTAAGGGGTTTGTACCCTCAAAATTAATAATTTACGAGAGTGAGGTTGTGTTTTCTAGATATAATAACACTAATCTGTCTACCATTATTGAGCATCAGAGCATAAAGCACCGTCAGTAGCATCTTTGCATTGATGTGCATTTTCCTCAGCTGAGGGGTCCAAATTCCAGAATAATATTAGTGATCCAAATAAATCCTCAGTCGTATTTTGCTTGAGTCTGAGAAGTTCTCTAGCTCTGATTTTTTAGGAAAGAATAACTGCATGTTTCATGAATATATTTGGTTAATCCGTAACCGGATTTTCTGCATTGCTTATTCGCTTGTATTAAAATCGAATTCCATGACTTCAATATCGGCAGATTTCTGTTCTTAACATCAAAGAGACGGCTAAGTATGAGTATTACAGAGAGATCAGCGATCGAAATCGATTGATAATTCCCAATAAAGCTCACTAGGAATCTTAATGTCGTTTTTTGAGCATCTAGTGGCTTTCTGGACACTCTTAGAAGATCCCTGATTGTTGTATAAGGCATCTATAGTGACATTTATATAGAGTTGATTACCATTTCCAGATTCGTGATTGACTGAGTTAGCGTTTTTGCTGTCATCTCTGAGTTGAATTTGAATACATGCTCCGAATCAAGTATAATATTAAGAATTTGTTTGTTTCTAATGCTTCATTGGTCTCTCTCAGGATCAAAATATTGTTTAGATAGGTATATACTCGGATTAATTTTGCTCAGATATATTCCAGAATCGGGCGGATAATCTTGTTTAATACCAGAGGTAACAGAGTTAGCCCGAATGAATAGACACGTAACTGAAACTACAGCCCGTTTCGTTGATAGCGCAAGTATTTTTTTACATTTATTGTAGACTAGTGTGTGCATAAATGCGCCCTGGAGATTGAAGGACGTGAGATAGTCTTTTAGGCGGATTGCACTGCAGATTGAGGTAAAATTATTCATCTTGAAATTAAACATCTCCACATAGAGGTTGAGGTTGAGGAGGTAACAGTTATTCTTAGAAATCGTAAATATCTGGATGAAAAATTCATGATTCCGAGGTTTGATTTCATAAACCTCATTTTTGGACAAGATAGAGGTGACTTCTTTCGTCAAATCTTTACTGGAATCTCGACTCAGTTTACATTCTTTCCGATGACGGGTTTGAACTTGGAATTTTTGAGTCTATGAAATAGGTTTAGGATCCCAGAGACACAAAATTCTGATTCCATCGGCTGAACGTCAATTTGGAGCACGCCGCCTTAAATATAGCGATCTGCGCCCTACTGTAGGGATAATCTGATCTCATTTGAGACTCCCTTCAGCGGCCGCAGCCTCTTCCGAAAAAAATTTTACTGGAGGTCTGAGGTTCTGTTGAATCATGCTTCAGTGGCAGTTTTAGCTTTGGTAGTCTACGTGGTAACAGTTTTGCTGCTGTAAGTATATTTTTTATTACTATTCTGCTGGCTCTTACAAATGGTCTGGATCTGTTGTCGTTTATTCATTGGCTTCTTTTCCATGAGGTTGTCCAAAAATTATTTATCCAGCACTGACTTGGCACCAGGTTCGAGTAACTTTGTAAGTTTACCAGGGAGTTTGAGGCACTTATGGAGGTTATCTATTCTCTCTTGAGACACAGTTTCTGGAACATAGAATAGGAGAACACGCATAGTGTTTCCAAACCTATTTTCAACATAATCATGATTATTTATTCTAGGTGTGTTCTGGGTTCTATGGTGAGCGCATTAATCGATTTATCGCGTTTCTTGAGCTCGGGATAACTGGATTCCATATAGGGAAGGATTGTCCTTTTTCAAAGCGCTGGATGCTGAATCGTTTAGTGACAGTGGTTTGTAGTTCATCGAACTAGTTCTTGGGAAAGAATTTATAGCAAGCTTGCTCTATTCAATTAACTAACGAAGATGTGAAGAAATCGTCTTCAAGTGAAGGTGGTGCTTTTTTTTGTTCTGGATACACAGATAAATCGGTAACTGGAACTATTGTAGTAACAAGCAGATCCTCCAGTTTTGGGTCGCTGTTCCTTATTCGTAGGAGTTGTTGGAAAGTATCAGTAAAAAGATGTAGCTGGTCTTGTTCCATTGGAGCTTGAGTAACTGTTTCTTGATCCATCTTTTTTAGTTGAAATTATATGATTTTAAAAGTAATACTCTTATAAAAATTTTAAATTTTGAATATATTTATGCTAGTAGAGTGCCTATGCGAAAGAAAAGATGATGTGATAGCGCGATGGTATACTTTACAATTCGAACAGTTAAAAAATTTTTTGAAGTTCATTTTATTACACTTTAATTTTTATTGGCTTGTAATTTTCGGTTTAGGATCATCCAATAAGTTGGTAACACTTAATATATCTCCTAACTAAAGTATGATAAAGAAAAATCATTTATATTTTTTTAATATTTGTACCATCATAGATTTTCCAAAATATATAAAGAAATGAAATTTCAAAAAAAAAAAAAATCCTTATGGATAAAAGGAATATGAGTAGTAAGTTTAAAGGGTATGAAAACATATTTATATTTAAAAGGACAAAATTAAAGGTAGTAACAAAAAAAATAAAATCTATTAGCTAAATATTTACTTGTAGATGCAAAAATTAAAATGCTTTAAATTTACAATTAAATGTAAAGAAATAAAGTAGCACAGTTGTTTTTTTTTTTTTTTCTTTTTTTCTAAAAGGGGATAAATGGTAAATATTATGGGATAAGTGGGAGACATAGTCTTATTTGGGTTTTAGAGACATTCTTTTTAATCTTTGGGAATATAGCCAAATTAATTTTAGTCAGCAAGGCGATTCGCGCGTATTTGGGGTTAGCTTTAATGTTCTTTTCCTCAGATAGATTAAGTAAAGAAATGTCATGAGAAAGCATATCCAGTGGATTGCTCGGTGAATGCGTAGGATTTAAATCAAGAGATTCTTTTCTTGAATGATCCGTCTTTATGTCAAGAGATTCTCTTTTGGAGTGGGACTGTATTGAATTTATAGAGACATTTCGTGAGTGCAAAGATTGAGAATCTGTAGAATTTTTTCGGGAATGTTTTGGTTTTACATTAACTGGGGCATCATTAAAAGAGAGGTAGATACTTTCAGACTCCTCAAAGTGTTTGAAATCGGATATGCAGAGATTGTTATTGTTGGGGGAGTGGATGAGGTTAGGTTTGTTGAGGAGGTTTTTGAGATCGATTGTTTCGTCGATTCCATATTCTGGGATGATAACTTTGAATCTATTTCTGTACATTTTGTTGATGACGCCAGTAACAAGGAGTGGGTTTTCTTTAGAGTAGTTGAAAGAGATGAATTTTGTAAAGTAAATAGCTATGGACTCATCTTGAGCTTGTTTTGCGGCTCTTTTTTTGTTGTTACAGTTTTCAGCGACCATACTGATTTCGTCAGTGTTGAGAATGGAGGCAAAGAAATCGTTTCTTAGCTTGGTATTATCGGTGATGAGGCTTGCGGATAGTTGGCGATGGACCATGATATCGGCGTATCTTCTTATAGGGCTAGTAAAGTGGGTGTATAAGGGGACGTTTAGGGAGTAGTGGTGGAATAGTTCAGGGTTTTCAATGAGGTCGCCAGAGCAAAAGTAGAGGGCAGTATTCATTCCGTTAATTATCATGTCTTCGATGGCGTATCTTATGTCCTTGTCTTTAATGGAGTTTAAGGAGGACATTAGGGATTTAGAGGAGGAGCAGTCCAAATTGTAACCGAATTTAGCAATTTTTTCGCTAGTGGCTAAAATTCTGGAGTAAATGGGATCAGGGTGGCGTCTTAGGAGGCAGGAAGGGCCTAGATTCGAGAATAGTTGGTGTGCTACTTGGGTATTGGCTAGTAGCATGAATTCTTCGATGAGATTTTTAGATTGGATTCTGGATTCAGGGTAACATTTGATTGGATTTCCATTGGGATCAAATTCAAAGTATAGTTTAGTATCATTAATGCTTAGAGCGCCAGCTTGGAACCTGTTTGATCTTAAAGTGATGGAGAGATCGTTTAGCATGAGAATAGAGCTTTCAATATTAGATAAGATGGATTGTCTTGGGGTGAAGACTTTATTTTTGATAAAGTTGTAGTCGGAGACTTTAATTTCGGATTGGGGTAGTTGGGACAATTTCTTTCCGTCGATGACGGCTTGGGTTTGATCGTAGGAGAGTTTAATTGTTGAGCAAATAATAGTTTTTTGGAAGGAGTAATCGATGATATTTCCAGTATCAGAGATAACCCAGAAAATTGAGAAAGTGAGGCGATCTTTTCCGGGGATTAAACTGCACAAGTCGGCGCTTAAAATTCTAGGAATCATGGGAATGTTTCTATTGACAAGATAAACGGTTGTAGCGGAAATTTTAGCGGCGGTATCGAGTTTAGAGCCAGGTTTGACAAAGAAAGAGGCGTCAGCGATATGAACACCGAGGAGGTAGTTACCGTCGTCTAGTTTGCGAATGGATAAGGCGTCATCTAGATCTTTGGCGGAAGGGGGGTCAATAGTAAAGATGAGTTCGTTTCTAAGGTCGACTCTAGATAAGATTTCAGAATTGGGGATGGAGTAGTTGGCATTGGGTATAGAGTTGAGGAGATCTTTGGGGAAAGGGGATTCAAAAATAGAATTTTTGAAAAGGGGGAGGAAGTCAGGGGGGAGTTGATTATCATTGGGGGAGAAGTGGGAAAGAATGGTACCAGTAGGGAACCTGTGATTTTTATCCCAAGAAGAAAATCTAACTTGGAAGAAGATATTTTTTAGTTCGGGCGAGGAAAGTTTTTTTGAGTAAGAAATGAATTTATGATAAGGTATTAAAAATTTAGGATCATAAGAGTCTAGAGAAGATAGGATGGCGTAGTGTTTATCTAGAGAGAAAGCAATGAATGAGCAAGCGAACTTTCTAGTTTTAGAGAAGAGGGTGGGGACTACAGCAACGACTTCACCGAATAGTCTTGAATCAATAGTATCTTGGGAGAGGTTTAAATCGTTTTCAGAGTCGTTTTGATGGTTGAAAATGGAGGAAGTAGGGCTTTGGGGGCGAGAAGATAGGCTGGGGTTTTGAGTAGAGGAGTCGGGGAAGAATATTGAAGGGTCGGAGGTAGGATCATGTTTTATATTCTGAGGTTTGTGAGAACGTTTTGAAATTTTGTCAGCTTTAGAGATATTAGAGATATTTAGGGAGTCGTTTTTGTCGAATAATTTGATAATAACGGTATCGCCGTTGAAAGCGCGGTTTCTGAGTTTCATTTTGTAAATGAAGACATCGGGGTTGTCGAGGAATTGTTGTTGATGTTGTTGTTGATTGTTTGAAGGGGGGAGGTGGTTAATGGTGGCAAAGGCTTCGTTTACAGGGTCAGCTTTATTTACACGTAGTTGGGCGCGGAAAAGTTTTCCTGAAGCTAGTAGGGGTTTGTATTTGTCTTCGTTTAAGTAAGGTGAGTAGACGTTTTTAGCGGGTAAAAGGTAGTATAAGTCATTTTTGTTGGGTATTTCGGGGTGTTGGGAGTATTGGGGCGGACCGTTGGAGTTTGGAATTGAGTCATCCTTCATAAGGAAAAGATCGAGCAATTTAAGGTGGGTATAAGATAATTGAAAAAAGTCTACAAATGAATAAAAGGAAAGTTGAAATTTTGTAGGCAAAGTTGGGCAATAGCGGGAAAGAGCTGGGTAGTAGATCTTATAGCAGTGCTGGGGAAGGGATATGAGGACGGGATATTTGGGAGTAGTGGGAGTAGTAGGAGTGAAAGGTATTTGGTAGTACAGGGAGTGGGTAAGGGGTCAAAAGGCAATAATGTAGAGTATGAGGGGGGGGGGATTATTATATAGAATATATATGGGGTTTAATAGAGTTAGGTATACAATGGGGGTTGAATAATTTCCACGAATCTATGGGGTGGCTATTGGCTAGTTATAAGGAGCAGGTATAGCTTTATATTAAAGAGCTTTGAAAAATACTAATGAATATTTAGAAAAATGATTAAAGCAACAATTTATAATTCAGGGGCTTTAGAGACTATAACTATCGACACCGAAACAGGTTACATAAGCAACACCAACTGATGTGGAGCATTAGTGAGTGTTGTGTAGTGCGTTAGTGAGTGTTGTGTAGTGCGTTAGTGAAGTTGTGTAGTGCGTTAGTGAGTGTTGTGTAGTGCGTTAGTGAAGTTGTGTAGTGCGTTAGTGAAGTTGTGTAGTGCGTTAGTGAGTGTTGTGTAGTGAGTTAGTGAGTGTTGGGTCTTGAATGGAATTTAGAATAGCGTTTGTACGCTGTGAAATTTCGTAATTTGGTGCAGTGAAATGGCCTATATTGGCGCTGTGTAATGTGCTATTTATGGAATTTCGGGTGTTTGCGCTATATAGAGCCATATTGTGGCCATATTCGCAGTTTCTATCAGCCTTGACAATTTATAGTAATTGAACGCTGATTAGGGTTAGCGGAGGATAAAAAGTGAGCGGCTGTATGTATTGGCGTTAGTTTATGCTGTGTAATTCCGGATCGCTTATAGGCAGTGACGATTAGCTGAGTTATATGTTGGGGGATTGGCAGCTGCTCACCATAAAACCAATTCGATATCGGCTGATTAGTGGGTAGTTATTGGGCTTTATAGAATGGATGCTCGCCTCACTGCCAGTAAATTAGCCATTTACACCAGTAGCTCTTTAATACTGCCAGCAATCACAAACCATCTGATTTAATTTGACGATCAAACGCCAATCTAATAGGCTTATCTCCTCTCACTCCCCCATGCCTCCTCCCAATAACACTCCACTAGACTCTACATATTCCTCCAATATACTCAGCGAATATCTGCACTAGACTCAGCGTATTCCTCCACTAGACTATAGATATTCCTCCGCTAGACTGGGCATGTTCCTCCACTAGACTAAAGATATTCCTCAACTAGACTATAAATATTCCTCCTCTAGACTCAGCGTGGGCGGATGTGGTTATAAGTGCTTGTTGGTTTAGAGTCGAAAAGCTGCTGTGGATTTATGAAAAGGTCAACATGTGTCACTAAACCCATTACTACGCTGCTATTGGCGCTTCACTCCACTCGCCACACGAAAGGACTGCTCCTATTGTCCAATAATATCCTTTTAGCCCCACAATACATCATTCTCGTCCAATCGATGCTCTATCTACAAAACACTTGCAGCCAATTGAGAAGAGGCAGATCAGAAATCTAGTTTTTTTTTTTTTGTAAGTGCTAAAGAAAACTTAATAGTGGCTCATACCCTTGCTAATAAATAATATATATACTCTATCCATCCCAAGTACTCTTCTTCCTTACATTAACCTTCTATTCCTTCATCTATCAACTTTCCCGCTTTTTCTGCCTCTTTCCCCTACCCATCCCCTAATTCCAACTTCTCTTTTCCCTTATCTCCCTTAAAACCACCTTTTATCCACTATTTTTAACGTTCCTCAATACTTAATGACTAAAATGGAAACTAAGAAACTGTGGGGCGGCAGGTTTACTGGCAAGACCGATCCTTTGATGGAAGCCTTCAACGAGTCCATAAACTACGACAAAACCATGTACAGCGCCGATATCCAAGGCTCTATCGCCTACGTCAAGGCCCTTCAAATGGTCAATATCGTCACTGTTAGCGAACGTGACTCTATGATCAAAGGTCTCCAGCAAGTCCTCCAAGAATGGTCCTCGGGAACCTTCGAAATCAAGCCTGGAGACGAAGACATCCACACCGCCAACGAACGCCGCTTGGGTGAAATTATCGGCTCTGAAATTGCCGGAAAACTCCACACCGGCAGAAGCAGGAACGACCAGTCCGCCACTGACTTCCGCATCTACCTACGCGACCAGCTTCTTCTCATCAAGTCCTACCTCAAAACCCTCATCTCTACCTTAACCCAACGCGCCAACGCTGAGATTGACATCATCATTCCCGGCTACACCCACCTCCAACGCGCTCAGCCTATCAGATGGTCCCACTTCTTGCTCAACTACGCTTTCCTCTTCCAAAACGACTACAACCGCCTGCTCGAGCTCTTCGACCGCGTCAACTCTTCCCCCCTCGGCTGCGGCGCCCTTGCTGGAAACCCTTTCAACGTCGACCGCGAATTCCTAGCTAAAGAACTCGGTTTCTCCAGTGTTATCCAAAACAGTCTTGTTGGTGTCAGCGACAGAGACTACGTCGCTGAATTCCTCTTCTGGTCCTCCTTGGTCATGATCCACGTCAGCCGCTTGTCCGAAGACCTCATCATCTACTCCTCTGCCGAATTCGGTCTCATCAAACTCGCCGACGCTTACAGCACAGGCTCCAGCATCATGCCCCAAAAGAAGAACCCTGACAGCTTAGAACTCTTACGTGGCAAAACTGGTAGGCTTTTCGGAAACATGAGCGGCTTCATGATGACCTACAAAGGCCTCCCAACCGCTTACAACAAGGATCTCCAGGAAGACAAAGAACCCGTCTTCGACTCTCTATCTAACCTCAGCAGCTCCCTCCAAATCACCAGCTCTGTCGTCGCCACTCTCGAAATCAACTCGTCCGTTGCTAAATCAATGCTCACCGCCGACCTCCTCGCCACCGACCTCGCCGATTACTTGGTCAGAAAGGGTGTCCCGTTCAGAGAAACCCACCATGTTTCTGGAAGAGCCGTCCAACTCGCTGAAAACAACAACTGCCAGATCAGCGACCTATCTTTAGAACAATTCCTCACCCTCAACCCCTTGTTTGAAAACGACGTCTTTGATGTATTCAACTTTGAAAACTGTGTTGAAAACAGAAAATCTACCGGCGGAACTAGCAAACAATGCGTCTTGGCCCAAATATCTATCCTCAACGACTGGCTAGCCTCATTAAATTAGTCTCTCCCCCCATCCCCCCCCCAATTTTATTATTTATTTCTTTTTTTTTAAAAATTAAAAAAAAAAATTATATAAATCACTAGTACCCTCTTCTATCTCTTGTATAATAAAATTTATATTGATATTAAAATATAGAAGAATTAGATACGTTCAAAACAATTTTTTTTTTTTTTTTTTAATAAAATAAACAAGAATCATGTTTGGAAACGTTTGATAGAGTCCATCTGCTTGAGGATTTGGTCAAGGTTTTCGTCGTCGATTTTAGAGTTGAGGCTCGGAATAAGCGACTTTGCTTCTGTCGAGTCACCGCAACACAGATTACCAAGCTGTGCTATCTCGAAACTCGCAACTTGTGCCTCTGACAACAACCTAAATATATCACATATTTTTAATTTGTTAAATTTAATGAATAATTGGCAAGACTCGTTTGTTTTTTTTTTTTGACAAACTAATAAAGAATGAGATATTACTTTCGGACTTCGCGAACAGAGTCTTGATTTGTGAAACGACCGAACTGCTGGGCATACGCTAACGTCTTTTGGTGAATACTATCATAAAAAATAAAGCATATTTATATTGAAAGATGAAATTGAAAAGAAGAATGAAATTTTGATGAAAGGTGACAATTTGATGAAAGGTGTGTTTATAAGGAGTAGCGTGTTTAGTAAAATAGAGCGTGTATATAAAAGTAAGGAGGTGGTTAATAGGTGATATGTACTTGGTTATTGGTTTGTTTTCTTTGAGTTTGGCCTCCTTTTGGGCTTCAAGGAGAATCTTGACTTCGCTGACAAGCAAGCACTCGCAGTTGGTGAAGTCGGAGCCCAGCTTTAGCACGCTCGCATCTTCTTCCTCAGTCAATCCTTTAAACCGTGCCCCTGACGCCATTCTTTTTTTTTTTTTTTACTTTTGAAGTGTAGTGATTTGTATTTAATGGAGTTTATGATTTTATCAAAGCAGTTTTAAATTCTTGTATATATTATTCTTGATTAAAATATAGTCTGCTTTTTTTTTTTTTCTTTTTTAATAACACGCTTAATTCGACCACATTTATGTTATTGGCCAATACGCCAAATATCCAGAACAGTCTATTCGCCAATATTAAATATTTGTTTTCATATTAACTTTTTACTTCTTTTTATACAATTCATCAAAATATAAATAACAAAACTTCTATTAAACTTTTCTACTCACCTCCAACCACTCGATAATATACTTAAGCCCTCTCTCGATAGTATACTTAAACCCTCTCTCGATAATTTATAAAAGCTTTATATCTTCAATATACCCAAGCCCTCTCTCGATAATTTACTTAAGCCTTCTTTCGATTCACAACTGCTTTTTTAAATACTTCACCAACTTTTACTTTTTTTTTTTTTTTCTATAAAAAAATTTGATATAAATTTGGTTGGATGTCCGAATTGCACAATTTTGTTGAAAGTAAGCAATCTACTCCTACCTTCTTCTCTAGCCAATTCCCTACCTACTCCTTCTTCTCTCGTCATATTGATAACATACTAATTCATTTCTTGTAGAAAAGGTATCTGTAATAACAAACGATGGACGAATAATAGTAGTAAG
The DNA here is from genome assembly GCA_001970855.1 of Smittium culicis. Classification (NCBI taxonomy): domain Eukaryota; kingdom Fungi; phylum Kickxellomycota; class Harpellomycetes; order Harpellales; family Legeriomycetaceae; genus Smittium; species Smittium culicis. Next base: position 18,615 of record LSSN01000958.1, on the reverse strand, counting down.
TCTCCTCCCCCCCTTTTTATTTTATGTCGTATTTTTTATTGTTTATGTTTCTGGCTTTGACTCTTTTTTATTTATTACGTTTCATATGTAGGGTACTCTGACTGGGTTCGACAGCAACGTTAATCTGATTCTCGTGAACACAGTTGAACGCGTGTTCAGCGAAGACTCCCCCGTCGAGTTCGTCGACGTCGGCTTGTACCTCGTGCGCGGTGACGAAGTCGCCATCATAGGCCTCGTCGACGATGAGCTGGACCATTCCATCGACTGGTCTACTATGCGCTCGTGCCCCCTCCAGCAAGTCCGCCACTAAATCCTCCACTCCCCTCCACTCCTCTCCACTCCTCTCCACTCCTCTCCACTCCTCTCCACTCCTCTCATATCTTTTTTTTTATATACTTATTATGCACTATAAATCCTCTTTTCTCTTCTTATTCTCATTAAATATACTCATCTAATTATATCTTCGCATTCTGCTTAATTCCTTCTGTATTTGATCTGCCCAATAATTCCCCTTCTTTTTAATGTGATTCGCCTGATTGCCTGTTGATTAGGCTTACACTACCCTCTATTGCCCAATAAATGCTCCCCACTCTGTTCCTGTACCTCTTAGCTATTGGCCAGTAAATTAATTCGGCTAATTACAATTAAAAAAATTTTATAAAGTAAATAAACGAAATTTTACAGTCTGCCTAAAAATCCTACTTTTATTATTAAGCTCACTCTAGATTTTTTTTTATTTTTTAAAGTTTAGTAGAACTCCTATTTCATCTTTTTCTCACTTAAACTTCAATATGTCTAGCATTTCGAACCGCCCTGCAAAGAGAAGCGACCAGATCCACGAGCTCATCACAAGCGTCAATCGATACAACCCCGAAAACATCTCCATTCTCGAAGATTACCTCAAGGAACAATGCAATAGTTTCAGTAGCGACAGCAACGATCTCGCTGCTAACCTCGCCCTACTCAAACTCTACCAATTCAACCCCGAGCTCATCAATATCGACGCCGTTGTAAGCGTCCTCGCTAAAGCCCTCACTTCCCTCCCTGGAAACGATTTCATCATGTGCCTCTACCTCCTCAACGAGCAAATAATCAACGACGAGTCCGTCCTCAAAGTCCTTGAACTCAAGGATCTGCTCGAAACCGCAAGGTTCGAGATCTTCTGGGACGTCTTATCCTCCGACCAAGCCCGCGACCTCATCAGTAACGTCCGCGGTTTCGACGACACCATCCGCTCAATGATCGCTACTAATATCGCAAACACCCACCAGTCCGCCACCGCTGAATTCCTCGAACTCAGCCTCAACCTCGATAACTCTGAACTCGTCGAGTTTGCTGAACAGCAAGGCTGGTCCCTATCCTCTGACAACCGTCTCGTCAACTTCCCCCTCCGCGACGAAAACCTCGCCAAACCCATCGTACTATCCGAACAAACCCCCTTCTCCCAACTCACTAAAGCCATCGGCTCCTCCTTCGAAAACTAACCATTCTTACTTTTGTTCTTTTTTTTTTATTTTCTTTTTTTTAAATTTCTTTTGTAGCCAATCTATCCCCTTATAAATAAATTCTCCCATTTTATTCTTCTCCCCCCATTAACCCGCATAATACTCGTACCGATTACTCTCTAATTTGAAAAAACGTTTCATAAATTTTTAATAAATGTACCCATGTATTATATCCTTATTAACATATACTTAAATATAATACTATCATTCATTATGTACAATCGTGAATTATTCAATATACCTTATCTGCCTTTTTTATTTTACATCCTTTAGTCCACATATATTAAATTCTTTTGATACTTTAATTTTATTTTCATTTCCATCATCTAAAATACCATTTATCCATTCTTTCATTCAAACTCTCCATTTCTTTTTATTTCTTATATAATTTACACTAATATGTATCTTGTAAGGATATTATTCTTTTATAATTTACATTAGTATGTCACTTGTAACGATATTATTCTTTTATAATTTACGCATGTTATTTGAGGCCAAAGCGATATTTTCAACTTGAAAATATCTCTAGTCTAATTCGCTAGAATCGAAACTGTTTTAATTTTTATAATGATTTTTCCAAATAATTATTTTATTCAATTTGTCAGATTTAATCTGAGCTCTTTAGCCCCAAGTTTTATTCTTTTTATGCTTCACATAGAAACCAAATTAAATTACTACAAATTTTGAAATCAAGAAATTCCAAGAATTTCTAATGAATTGATACTCTATACTCAAAATGATAAAGTTTGACCTTAAGGCATCTCCTACTTATATCATCTGTAGTTTCTTCGGAGTTATCAGTAACGGTGGCTCTAATCACTATGCCCTTCGATTTAAGCGTACTTGGATAGCGGCATATTAAATTTGACACCGTCCTAATACGCATCAAGGAATTATCGGCGGATAATGCCTTTGATTTATCACTAATAAATCTTAGAAGCCTATCTAATATCCACGTGCTATTGTTAGTATGGAGGTTAAAACAAAGAAATAGTACCATCCTAATATATACTTCGTATAAAATTAAAAAGAATAATATAGGATCAGCATCCGAGGCTATTTGACGCGGCTCCTCCATCAATCCACTGGCCTGTTTCTCTTTGAGTGATATTATAACTAAATAATGCACCCTTCAGTTAATTAAAGTACATTAACCGTTGATCCTATGAATATCCACTTGTCCTGAGAAATCTCATAGCAGCTAGCAGCTAGCAGCTACCATAACTTTGATTACAGTTGCTTAACTGTAAGATCGGATCAAGAGACCCATTATACAATATATTTAGAATATATGAAGACTTATAAATATTATACGAACAATGAGAACATAGAAAGTGTATACGTCTTTCTTTATTATAAACACAGATATTACAAATTAGGCAATATGATTTGTAAACAAATCTTTAAAAATAAATTAAATAAAATGTCACGACTGATATTAGTGACGCTAGAAGCAAAATATAATTAGTTTATTTATATTGAGATTTTGTATACAAAGAAGGAACTAAAGACTAGATTAGAATTATGACTTGTTGTTGAACAGCATAATCCATCATGGTATGGATTATGCTGTCTTTATATAATAATTTAGTCGATATAAGATGACTATAAATTATTGTATGAATGTAAAATACAATTATGTGTTGCCTATTTTTTATTAAATTCGAAATAAATATGCATAGTAATGCAAAATAATTTAAATCTACAAATTAAAATTTTTTACATCTATGCGAAACAATGCATAGACATGTAAAACCATTTAAATAAACCAATCAAAATTTTTTGCGTCTACTCATAGTCCTGCATAAAATATTGAATAAATGAATAATTTTTTTTTTTTTTTGCATATAAAAGGGCCAAGGTACTTGCTATTCCAAACTTTACCATTTTTTATTTCGCCAGGTACACTACATAGCTATTTCAATAAACTATTTATCATTTAAATATAAATTTACTTAAGGAAATGTCAAATGATGGTACCAGCATGCAAGATACTACTACCGCCCCTGAACGGGCTATGGAACTTATTAGCAGGATCAGCCAGCTGGAAGCTCAAAGAAATCCAGTATCAGACCATACTAAATCTGACATTGATGTTGATAGTGACAATTATATCGTTGAAAAATCACCTTCAAGAGATCTACTCATGTACCCAGAGCTTGCAGAATCACTACCAGGAATATCTCAGGACTTCTTCAAGTCCCCAATTACTGATTTGGAAAGGAGAAAATTCTTGAAAAGTTGACCCAGAAACACTGAAATGGTCTATGACCTCCCTTCACTTAACTAAATGGGTCTCTCAAGTGAGTTTAAAAAGGAAGATTCAAAACTCCATGATATCCAGTATAGAATATCAGGTCTCACGCGCCCGATTGATTACTTTGTACTTAATCTGCTCCAGGACCCAAATTGTCTCAACACTGCAAATGCGATCGAATTTGCTGGACTCATGCGCACCCTTTTATCCGACCTGGCTTCTCAAGTCACACAACTCAGGATGGGGCTTATAAAGCTTCGAAGATTCCTGGAAAAGCACCACAGATTATTCCCAGCAGCTCAAAGCCACTATTTGACCAGAAAGAATTTTTTGAGCACATCGGTACATTCCAGGCACTCGCAAAAGCTGTATCTTCAACAAAACCACACAATAAAAAGGGATTTAGATGTAAAAGGTGGAATAAGCCAGCATTATCTCATCAGAACCAGCACGGATCTACGCAAGATAGCCAGCCAGTCCAACACAAGTCCGAAGCCCAATCCAATAACAGTGGGTATAGTGGGAACTCTCGCAGCCGCCCTTTTGCCCAAAGGGGGCGTAGGAAGAAACCAGAGTAGGTGGGAGACTGAGTCTCTACCACAAGGCATGGGAAAGACTAACAAAAGACCATTGGGTCAGTTCGGTTATAGAGGAGGGATTTCGGATTCCTCTATTGGCCCAACCACCGATAGCAGCCAGAAAAGAGCTAGAATCGAGACCACCTCGTTTAGTTCCGAGGAAATCTGAGCGTCACCGAGAAAGAAATAGTAAATCTGCTAGCAAAAAAGACTATAGAGCGGATTTCGCCTCAAAAATCAGGCTTTTTCTCTCGAATGTTTACGATACCCAAGAAATCAGAAGAGTTGAGGCCAGTTCTAAATCTGAAGCCGTTAAAAAACTTCCTACCCCAAATGCACTTCAAAATGGAAAGTTTAAATACAGTCTGCAGGATGGTAAGAAGAAAGGACTGGATGACAAGCATAGATTTATCAGATGTTTTTCTCCATGTTCTAATAGAAAAATCCTCCAGAAAACTCCTGAACTTCACCTGGGGCTCACAAAATTATCGATTCCGAGTGCTGCCGTTCGGACTATTCTTGAGTCCTCTGGTGTTCACGAAAGTACTTCGCCCTGTTCTGAAATGGGCAAGACAGAAAGAAATACGAATAAGTGCATACTTAGACGATCTAATCATCTTAGCACCTTCCAAGGAAGAATCGGAAATAAAGATAAATTTAGTTATAAAGAAGCTAGAGAAGCTGGGCTTCTTAATAAATTCCGAAAAATCGAACTTAACCCCATCACAATCGATAGAAATCTGGGGATGAAGATAAATTCACGACATATGAGCTTGGAGATACCAAAAGAAAAGGTCAGGGACCTTCGAAGAGAAGCAGACCGCCTGATAAGGCGCATGAAAACAAGCATCAGAAACCTAGCTTCTTTCCTAGGGAAATCTCAAGCTATGGCAGTGGCCCTCTTTCTTGGTCGATTGATGACAAGAAGACTGTTAGATCTAAAAAATTCATCGCTATCCAAGACCAAGGATTGGAGCTCAGAAATACAATTAACAATTTCAGCACTGGAGAACTTATTGTCGTGGAGGGACAGTTTACAAGAATGGAATGGCCGATCTTTCCATCCCGAGAATCCAGAAGTCGAGGTTTTTACGGATGCAAGTGATTTGAACTGGGGGATAGTGATAGGGGACAAAAATTACTCTGGGTCATGGAAGCCGAATTAGATGAATTTGGAAATAAATGTAAAAGAATTGCTAGTGATCATATATGCCCTGAAACTACCTCAAATATAAGGTCGGAGTGTATTGGTACATTCCGACAACAAAACCTCAATAGCATATGTGAGGAAACAAGGAGGAACGCGATCCCAAAACTTACTAAAAGTTTCGGAGGAACTATGGACACACTGTATAGCAACAGGAACGAGACCTCAACTGAACTACATACCGTCAATACTGAACCCAGCAGACGCGCCATCAAGGCTGACATTTCAAACAGAATGGTCGCTATCCAAGAAAATGTTCAGCATAATAGAGAAGAAGTTCGGAACACACGATGTAGACATGTTTGCGACAAGCAAGAACTCCCAGTTAGACAAATACGTCACTTGGAAACGGAGTCCTGGATCTATAATGACGAACGCATTCAATCATGTATGGAGGATATGGAAGCTGCCATATTGCTGTCCTCCATGGAATTTAATACAAAAAATTATTCAAAAAGTCCGCAGAGAAAAATCTCGGGTTACTCTGGTGACACCAGGATGGAAGACTGAAATATGGTACCCAGACCTCATCGAAATGTCTATATCGAAGCCAATAAAGATACCTACCACCGAGATAATTCCGGATCCATCAAGCGGAAAATCGGTGATGCAGAACAACAAGGACTGGTTTTTGAAAGCATGGAAAATAAGCGGAGTAGGTTCAAGGAGTTAGGACTGATGGACTCCGCTACAAAAATAATACTAAAAACCCTTCTATAACTAATAACAACAAGAAATATGGCTTCTTCCAAAAGAAATTTATGGAATGGCGAGCTGACAACAACATCTTGGATATAAATATATCATCAATTGATATTATCATTTTTTTGGAAGCTGGAAGAATTAAAAATAACTGGAAAGGTTCAACAATTTTTTAACTATAGATAATCATTACTAAGTATGGTTAAGGATCCAAAATCAATTCTATAGGATGCTATTTTCAAGCAGTACTTTCAAGAAATAAACAAAATCAACATAAAGTCGTTTGATTTTCCCTCATACAACATGTCACCAATAATAGAGAAACTCAAAGATTGGTGAGAAAATTCAACTCTTTCAATGGAACATTTAACTCGCAAACGTTGCTGGCTTATGGCAATATGTGGATTCATGCGCCCTTCAGATATAGAAAGAGTGGATGATAATAGAACCCAAGTCACTGGATTATTTGTTAGATTTGTAGTTGTCATACCAAAAGAAAAGCGTTTCGGATCCAATATTGAGAAATTGTGTCATATACATTTACACACATTAAAATATTTGTGCCCTGTGTTTACATATTTTGAATACAAAAACCGAGTGAAAGGATTACAATGTTTAGGAAATCATCCTATTAATCCGTATATTAAAATTGAATGCTTGATACAAAATTTATCCAATTTAAATGAGAAAATCGGAGCATCGTATGAAGATGTAATTTCCCAGGGATTTTGGTCATCTAGGGGAATTTTTGAGAATTACTACCAGCTTTAGCGAATGTCGCAGAGCAACCTTACAAAGCTGGTTTTAGGTAATAATAACCCTGAAGATACATAATTGTATTTTACGAATCAAATACAATAATAATTTAGTCGATATAAGATGACTATAAATTATTGTATGAATGTAAAATACTTTTATGTCCCGCCAACCACGAGCCCAAATAGTTAAAAAAAAATGGTAAATTTTGGAATAGCAAGTACCTTGGCCCTTTTAAATGCAAAAAAAAAATTTTTTATCCATTTTATTCAATATTTTATGCAGGACAATGCATAGACGCAAAAAAATTTGATTGGTTTATTTAAATAGTTTTACATGTCTATGCTGGCAAGAACGATAGGGGAAGGATCAACTAGAAAGAAAGATAGGAGTAAAACAAGTGTTACTTTTGCAGGCAAGAGAATGTATAATTTATTTAAGCTAAGGTTAAAATTTAAAGCTAAAACTAAGACTAGAAAACAGAAGACAATTGTTGTCAGATGAAGAGACCAAAAAACTAGAGAAAGCTGCGGCTATTTATTTGTTTTGCGTAAGTGCAAAACACATGTAAAACATAGGAATGATTCAGGCTATAATAAATATTATAGAGTGGAATAAATGCTAACAAGGAAAAATCCGCAGCAAAAGCCGAGGCAAAACTACCCAATCGTGACATATACATTGTTTCACACAGATGATAAAAAATTTTAATTTGTAGATTTAAATTATTTTGCATTACTATGCATATTAATTTCGAATTTAATAAAAAATGGGTAACACATAATTGTATTTTACGAATGAAATAAAATATAAAATTACTAAACATAGCAGGAATAGGAGGAATACTCATTGGCCAATGTGATTTAAGCGGTGAGACAATAGGTTTAATTGTGAATCAAGTGGGAAAATCATTAATTAGTACAATGGTTTATGGCATGATTTTTTTTTTTTAGTTAAAGGGTTTAATGGCGAATAAGATTGATTGGAATTTACCAAAAAACCAGCCCTATTGTAGTTCCATTTTACATTTTCAAACTACAAAGCTATATTTAACACTTTTTTTTAATTTAATTTGGTATATATAAAGGAGCTTAGTCATTTTATTGAATGAATAAGCTTTTCAACAACTTTATTTTCTTTTAATTAAAGTCCTTATTATATCCTGCTTGATATAGGGCCTAAAAGTATTTTATTACGATAATCCTCATCATTGCTAGTTTTATTTGATACTGCGTGAAAAGGTGAGGTGGATTGATCATAAAATGGTCCTATTGATCATTTAATATTAATATACCTTCATAAATTTGATTTATATTTCATAAACATCATTCAATGGAATAATATTATGAGTAATAAAATTCATAAATATCTCCGTGAAGTTAGATCTAATATCTATAGATACTTTATAATATGCATCAAAACTAAAAAAAAGAGGTCCAAAAAAATTATGAAATAATTTTATCCACTAGCATCCCAGAAAAAGAAGTCATTTTAGCTCCAATAGCTCGTTCTTTTGGTCTTAAAAACTAATGATTTCCTTTACCAAGCCTAATAAAGAGTTAAAGTGTTTCCCTTTTCTCTCTGCGCATATTTTAGTAGAGCGATCATTTATATTTCTGAAAAGATAGCTTATCTTGATAATCGAGTGGTTTATATGTGCTTGGACGAAATGAATGATAGTATTAATATTTTTATATTCAATATATAATTTAATTAGGCAATGTTAATCATATTTGTGAAAATTAATATTGGCTGGTTTTTCTATCTAATATAGCTCTAATTTTTCATTTGCGGATATGGTTTTTCTAGTATAAAACCATAGATTCTATGGATATTACATAGCCTAAGAAAACAAAATATGGATAATATCTTTCACATTTTTATATATTCAGTTTTAGGTCAGAAAAATCTTTTCTTGGCCCGCAATTTACTTAGTCTATGCTGAATTGTTAATATGTCTTAGGTGGGCTTACGAAGAATTTAAAATTTTTATTCTTTATTTCATAGAAAAATTCAATTAGTATTGGGTCGTATGATTTATAATCGCTATTATGTACCATTTTTTTGGAAAAATGATTTTTATCCCAGTACTTTTGGTACTGATCAATTATTTTTGGACGTTCCCACTGATTGAAAATTTATTATATCTACTGCAATAATATATCCCTTGCAATTTGACTTATAATCCCAATTAATAAATTTGTTTTTAATCAGGCTGAAACTTGACTTACTTGCCTTTATTCGAATTCTTGAAGTTGTGAATTCGAATGGAATGCGTACTGAGTCTTTTGGTTTCGAGGAGGCAACGCTAATTGGCCATTAAATCAAATCCCATTCCTAACTTGTAATGAACCGAGAATGTCATCTTTTCGCAAAAGGTATAACATTAGAAGCAGTTACATTTATTTGCTAATCTATTAATAATTGTGACAGGTCCAAAAACCGCTCTTTCGATGGCCAATGTATTGTTTATATAATTCATCATTACCATTTTTGCCCTTAGATCCTGGACCACACTTGCTATGAGGTTTACTGATGGAAAAAAGTTTGAGGCTGTCAATTTATACCATTTCTGAGTGAGATTGTTTATAACAGTTGTATTTCTGTCACTGATCCACGAGTATTAGTATTTCAAGTGAGTTTTCGTTGTGCTCGAAAAGATATCTTTATTTTATGGTCCCCAAATTGTGTTAAGATCTTGGAATCTCTCGGATAAAAGCCAAAACTCCGTTTATGTGGTGATAGGATTGTGCGTTGGAAGGGTTCTATATTTTCAGGGCTTAGATCACCTGAGGCCGTGTGATTTTCTTTAAACAATGGTGCCATATTCTTAAAAATGCTTGACTATGAACCTAAATGCGTACCAACAAAGTTTCATACATAAGACAGAGTCTTTGTGCTGTCGGAGAAATTTTTTATTGAGTGTCAAACAATATTTGGTAGTTTAAACGCGAATAGAATTGCTAAAAATTCCATATAATTTATATGTTGCCCAATCTGGTCCTTTTAAATGGCACCAGAATAAGTATATGAGCACATATAAATTCCAATCCTGGTTTCTGAAGCATCCATATATACTTCTATTCCCGTGATCTCATTTAGAAAGCATTGGCAGTTACATTATTATTTAATTTTTTTTTCAGCCACACTAAATTTTTCAGAGCAGGAGGCATGATCTATAAGATCGTATTCTATATTTTCTTTGATGATAGGTGGTCAATCTTGAATCATAGTTGATGCGTTAACTTTAGTCTACTAGAGAGTATGGCAGTACTCATATCGCAAGATTTTCCTATAAAGCTGGCTAAAATTTTTCAAATTAGTCTCTCTTTTATCGATTAACAAAGTTGCAATCTTTCTTAGGTCTCTGATAATTGATGAAGGAACATTATAGACATGCTCCTTTCTTTTATACTCATCTCCAGATCAGTAATCAGCTGAAATGATTTCATTATCGGTTTCGTGGTGTTTATGAAAACACCTAGAGTAGTCAATTGCTTTTATAAATAGTAATTCCTTTGAAATCTCTCCTTTTTTTCTCTGATTATTAGCATATCTCTAAATATATAGATATTATTATTTCTCTCCTGCTAGCCCATTTTATAGCAGTCTTTGTATCTTTGTTAAGACCAGGTGTTTGAAGAGAATACCAAACGGGAGGAATCTTATCTGATTTATATTGTTCATGTATTAAAATCGCATAAATTTCCTTAATTATAGATATATTAAATCTTGAAATAAAGATGCAACTAGGTCATACTGTCCATTAATCCTTTCCTTATCAAAATATTGCAAATAGTAAACAAAGTCTACATTTTGAAGCTCTTCAAAATGCTTGCGTTTTGTACCACGCAAATCTAAAACTGGTCTAAGCTGTTCAGATTTTTTACGGATGGTCAATAGGCTCGAATGAAATACTTATAATGTTTTGTCACTTCTTCTATCACTCTGGTATTAATGAGGTTATTTATAACTAAATAACAGAAGCCTTATTTGAACCTATACGTCTTTTTATTTTCGCTTCGTACATTTTGAGAGATTAATGCGCCTGTAGAGGATTCATAAATTTACTTTCATTATTTATTGTACTCAAATCTCGTCGGAAAATATTTTCTATGCTTTCCGGAATAGATTTAATCGGCCAAATATTAGTAACCTGCCCTCATCCTCATCCTAATCCTCATTCTACCTCTAACACTTCCTCATACCCGAAACCAATGTAACTTTATATGATAATATTTGGCATTATATAGTTTCTATGGGGTGTTTGATTGTTTCATCAGAGTGGTTGTAATATTCTATGAAAGGGCTGCGTTTTTATTTTACGCGCGGTAGAGGTGCCGAACACGTTTTGGTTTTGCGGCGGCGGCAAAACTGCCTTTTTGTAAATTATTGGATCTATCAATGGATAGACCGATGCCTGTTTTACTTCGAGGACTTTTCCTATAATACTTTGGAAAGAAAAGAATTTTTCTAAGCGAATCTATTTTAATTGTGCTGGCAGGTCAGCTAGCATCGCCCTTATTGAGTGTACAAAATTCATCGCTGTGTCTACTTGGGTCTCTTGGGATTGAACTTAAATTATCTGGTTTACGAATAGGCCAATAGGTATTGATAATTTTTATAAATTACTTTAAATATATACAAACATAGAATCTTCCTTGTTGATTGTGGCACTGACTCCATAATTTATGGAGGGAGAGGAGTAGTCGACTCTTTAAGTTTTTTGAGTGCTATACATAAAGGTTCTCTTGTCTTTATATGTCATATAAGGTCTGAAGAAATAGTCTTTTATAGTAGGTAGCGAATCTATAAGCTCTGGCTACTGATCGAGGTCAAGAGCAGATGGACTTGTGGTTATATGTCGGAGTATTCCCAATAATACACCTAAAGTTTTAAAAATTGGATATAGTGGTTTTCTTGGGCTCAATTAAAACTTTTTTTCTATACTTATAAGATTTAAAAACGTTATATTCCATCTATTATTGAAATTTTTATTTATATGTTATCAATAAGCTTCATAACCCTTCATTTTGGAAGAAAATTCTGTTTTTTGTATAGCACATTTCTTCTATAATTATAAGAATAATTTCACTTTTTTCTTGTAAAGATAAAATAAATTATTAGAATTAAAAGCTTAACCCTCTTTTTTTTTAATAATAAAGTAAAAATATGTTTATGAAGATGTAATAATAAATTTGATGAAAAATAAAAACTCATAAAGAGAAGATATGATTTCCTATAAAATTTACAATTGAATTAAAAATCTTTTTAATTAACTAGATTAATCAACTCATTGGTATAATGATGGTCAATTGTTGAGATATTTTCTTGTAGCGCTTTGCTAATCTCCGACATGACATATTTGTTGGTCTTTCAGAACTTAAGATCTAAGATTTTTTGAGTTTAACCTGAACTTGTCATTAAGCAGTGAATCTAGTTTAGAAACAACGATGTTATGCCATGTATTGGAAGCAGTCAATACCAAGTATCCTATTATACAATCAGCTCAACTCCCAAGTTGATCGGTTGTGTATTTAAGAAGTTATAGCATATCTAAATTTCTATTGGCTTATATTACATATTATACTATTTTTTTATTATTATGGGTTAATCCCCATAAGTATAGTTTTATTAAATCTATAGTGTGAAAAGTATATAA
>LSSN01000957.1:7298-24155 GCA_001970855.1 Smittium culicis | reverse complement strand
AAAATCTAGAAAAAATTTACAGTAATCTTTTTATTGTTAAAATTATGCCAAAAATTAAACCTTTTTTATTAAAAAATACACAAATACAAAGGATAACCAAATAACCACAGTCGAAATAAAATAACAAGTTAGAAATAGTTTTTTTCTATAGAATAGCTTTTTTTTTTAAATAGACTAATTTTAAAATAAATTTCATAAATAATATCTAATTGATGATTGATTGGTTTTGTTATTAAAATTTTTGATTCAAAGTGTGGCCTTTATTTGGTATACTTCCAATTACGTTATTACAGTACCTATCTGAATTATTTTCACATACTTTAATATAGTCTGAATGACAGAACATTGTGCATTTTTTTGCTATTTTTTTTTACATTTGAACCTATTTTCTTTACACCCAGTTTTACAGAAACATCTGATCTCGATTATAGCTCTCCAGCCCTAAACCTTTTTAAAAGCTGCAGTAATTGATATCTTTTCTGACGAAATTTTTAAGCTTTATGTTGAATCAAGTTTGTACAAATTATTTTTATATATATTTCTGTCTATAGCCCTGAATTCAGTGCTGATCTCATAATTTTCATTCGATTTTCCAACTATGGCACCGAGGAGGTATTATTTCTCAACCTATTCTGATATAGCTGAGTATGTTAAATTGTTTATGGGAGTTGAAAGTACCATTACTAGAATTACAGCAAAAAATATCAAAAGAAATTATTCTTTGAAAAATGGAACAACTCTAAAAAAATTTCTCGCGGAAATTATCTAAATATGATAGTTAAATATTACTTTTTTTACTCTATTAAAGGGATTCATTATGGGCTTGAGCATCCAGGTGCTGAAATAAAGTGTAAAAATCTAAATTCTTCTATTTACGGTCCTAATAAAGATATAATAATAACTTTTGTGCAATGTTGCCCCAAGCGCAAAAGAATAAACTCAATTAAAAAAAATTAACACACTGTCGCAATAATATCTGAAAAACCTTTTGAAAGAGTTGAAGTCGATCTTATAGACATGAGAAGCTCACCAAGTGAAAATTTTAGATATATTTTCGATGCAGTATACCACTTAAGCCATTTTAATTGGATATCTCCTTTAAAAAATAAATCATCTCCTGAGATTTTGAACAATTTAAAATATTTTATTTTTACTTTTTCTGTCACTCCAAAGGTTTTACAGGTAGATAATGGTTATGAGTTTTCGAATTTCGAATTTATAAAGCTCGTTAAAATTCTTACAGGGAGAGAGCCAGCTTTTATTGCTCCAAGAAATCCCCAAACTAATGGAATGGTGGAGCAGGCCCATGGGGCTTTATATAGAAGGTTAAATGCGTTAATGGAAGACGCTGGTATCAAGTAATGGGACAAGTAAGTACAAAATATGTACCAAAAAGATTAAAATATATTTTTTAGTTTAAAAATATTATTATTAAAAATAAACCCATAATTTTATAAAATTATCGTATTATATTCAAAATTTAATTTATAAAACATAATGCTTCATTATTGTTCATTTATAATGAGTGTGACTGAAAGCAGAGAATAAAAATTTCACCATCAAGTACCGTGTATTTTATTGATTCTTGTACAAATACTGAATTTTTTTCTCACATAATTTTTAAACCAGATTTTAGCAATTTTGTTGTTACATACTCACTTTTGGAATTAACTGATAGATGTGATACAAATAGCAGAGCTGGGGGAAATTTAGAGACAGAATTTATAGATAACAGTGAAAAAGATATTCTACAAGACTTCGTCGATCCAGGTATTTTAAACAGCAGTACAGGAACTGAACTATTCAATCTAGCTGAAGAAAAAATTATAGAAACTGTAACCAGAAATAGATAGTTTATGAAGAGGAAATAGACCCTGAAAAATAAATATCAGAGAGTAATCGGATATATATGGAATCAAGAAAAAATAGGGTTACATCAACCAAAATTATGGTAAAAAAAATAATGATAAAATTTCAAGCCATGAGGTAGGCGATAAAATAAAAATAAAAGTACCAAAAAAAGATCAGAATAGGCTGAGAAATAATACCTCCTCGGTGCCATAGTTGGAAAATCGAATGGAAATTATGAGATCAGCACTGAATTCAGGGCTATAGACAGAAGTATATATAAAAAGAATTTGTACAAACTTGATTCAACATAAAGCTTAAAAATTTCGTCAGAAAAGATATCAATTACTGCAGCTTTTAAAAAGGTTTAGGGCTGGAGAGCTATAATCGAGATCAGATGTTTCTGTAAAACTGGGTGTAAAGAAAATAGGTTCAAATGTAAAAAAAAATAGCAAAAAAATGCACAATGTTCTGTCATTCAGACTATATTAAAGTATATGAAAATAATTCAGATAGGTACTGTAATAACGTAATTGGAAGTATACCAAACAAAGGCCACACTTTGAATTAAAAATTTTAATAACAAAACCAATCAATCATCAATTAGATATTATTTATGAAATTTATTTTAAAATTAGTCTATTTAAAAAAAAAAGCTATTCTATAGAAAAAAACTATTTCTAACTTGTTATTTTATTTCGACTGTGGTTATTTGGTTATCCTTTGTATTTGTGTATTTTTTAATAAAAAAGGTTTAATTTTTGGCATAATTTTAACAATAAAAAGATTACTGTAAATTTTTTCTAGATTTTGATAAACTTATTTTCCAGCTTTAAATAATACTTACTTTGTGATTAATAGCGTGTTATTTTTATATATCCGACTATTAAAACTTGAGCATATATCTGTAATCGAAAAGTTAGAGAGACGAAGATTTATAATTCGATCTATATTAAGTATAATTTATTTTAAAAGATATGTTTAATTATGAGTTATTTGAGCTATATAATAAAAATTGAAAATTACATTAAATTTGGGGATGCTTAGTTTGTATATGAGAAAGGGCTATGCTATAATTATCTGTGCCTTTTTTATTCTAGGATGGATACAAAAAAAAAGATTATGCAAAATTCAATAAAAAGGAATGGAAAAAACGAGAAATAAGGGATGGGAAATACTTTTAATCTCTGAGATTCTGCGTGTTTAAAAGTTTAATTTGCTTCTAATCTTTGATAATTAAAAAAAAAAAAATTAAGACGTGTTTTTTTGTTTTGTAAATCAAGTATTTTTTTTGAATGAATCCAATAACAGCATCACTTAATTTTTAAAGATTTATACTGGAAAAAATTTTAAAAAAAAAACTTATGTAGTCTTAAAATGGAAAAAAACTATTTAATAAGCTTATTGTCTATTTTGAAGTTAATCAAAAATATCAACTGGTTTTTATTTGCTATAAAATTCAAAAAAACTGGTATTTAGTCAATTATAACTACTAGGATCACAATCACACAGGGATTACGGATATTCTAAAAGGAATCACATTCATTCACAACACATATATCACATAATTTGTACTCCAAGTATTTTTTATAATAAATATGGTAAGAAATCCATAACTAGCGTTTTTCCCTTTGTAAAGAGTGATATTATATCAGAAAATGATAGAAATTCAAAACTTTAAGAAAGTTATATATATGAGATTCTTTAGTGGGGTGGATCTTTTTCTGTTAAACTTTTCCTAAGTTATTTTTTTTCATAAATTTTTTTACATTTAAACTTAGTATAATTGGATTAACTTGATTCAATATATCCAATAGCATTAATAGATTAAATCTTATATATCCTTTCCTTACGAACCACAGTATCACTAAATGATACTATAAATACCTCCAAATCTATCGTTTTTAGCTTAAATTTGAAGTAAAAATGAGCCCCCAATGCGCTTTCAAAAAATTTTAATACTTTTTAGGCTAGAATGCTTTTAGATCCAATATAATATTTACATTCCTTTAGAATAAATGCAAATAATCCAAAATGTGAATTTAAATCGAAATACTTCAATTTAATCTAAAGATTTATCGAAACCAGAAACCTAGTTTTTATTAATATATCATCAATTCCGAGTAACTTTTCGATAATCATAATGCAAAATTCGAAAACTTAAACCGGTTGTAAGTTTGTGGTAGTGATATCGCCTCATCTGAATAATTTCCCTCGCCTAGTAACGCCGGTATACGATTCTTAAGCACAACAGCCAAGATTTCTCGCAGTAAGATTAAAATCGCAGCCTAATCAATTATTTTCAAAAACTCAAAAAAGCTTTTTTCCTTCGACACTATTCCTATTAACAAACTTAAATATATCCTTTCAAAGTTCATGTGGCTATCGGAGAGAACGAAAAACAATGAAATTTCTGATTCTTTTGAATGTAAGAACTTTTTATATATCAAAATTTAAGTCACAATTTTTAATATAAAAAATACATTACATATGGTAATTTAGTTATTTATTTCTTTCTATTATTATCAAATACTTTTCCATTATCTCAATCGCCACTTATTACGCTCTCAAGCTTCTGAAACTATCAAAAGAACTCCTAGAAAATTCGAGTGATATGGATGTTACTATGAAAACTTTCTCTACATAAACTGTTGTATAACCTAACTCAGCTGGCTAAACTGAAACTACAAAAGAAGAATCAAAAGTTGAAGAAACTGAAAATAATTTGGATTTCAGTTCCTTTGATCATATTGTAATTGTTTTTTAATTTCTCCTAATAATGTAGTATTTTTGTATAAAATAAAGGCTTTCAAATACGATAATTTAATATTTTGACTAAGAAAACTAACTTGCCGAATTTTTTCTGAACTAAATAAAACTCATTTATCTCGCTCGTGCATAATTTAGGTATAAATCCAAAATTATGATTTTAATTTAAGCTTAATCTAATTACCATGATTATAGCCCTAGATAAATGGTTTCCTAATTATTAAAAAAATGTATACAGCTTATTTAGTTATCGCATTAAGTAAATTAATTTAACAAAATTTATTGAATTATCGAACAATTAAAATTAAAATAAAAATAATTATTCTAATGGTAATGCTAATACTTTTGCAAAATATAAAAAATAAATCTTAAAAAACTATAATACAATGTTAAAACTCAGTCGGCAGTAAATATTACACCCTGTAATTCTCATTTTTTTTATAATTCTATCACTACAGCCGCAGTCAAGACAAACTTGAAATGTTACTGACCTAGAAATCAAGATGGTACATGGAATTTCAGAACGATGCAAACAATGGCTTTGCTTTTCTGATTTTTTTTTTCTGCAAAATTTGCGTCGATAAAAGCGTCCCTGTATTTCTGAAGCATTAATAGAAATACACACTCAAAAAATACACCGTGAATACTTTAAATAAATAAACTAAAAAAAAATTAAATGAAAATTATTATTAATTATTAAAATAATTGTATTAATAAGTTTAATTTTAAGAAATTCTTGCAATAATAAAACACCCGATTGTTGTATAAATTATTTAATATTACTCTAAAAAAAAGTTCAAATTTTAGTATAATAAAATAGAAAATTTTCCTAAATTTCCTATATAATATAAAAAAATTTAAACGCGATAATAATAATAATCATACTTAAAGTATGATATAGATGATTAAGGGAAAATAAATAAACCAATATTCATATTTCTAATAAGAAGATTCATGAGATAGGTTAGCCGGCCCCAAAACCATATTTGGCTACCTCCATATCTTTCTCTCAATATTAAATACAAAAATCAGTTTAATTATTCGAAAAAAAAATTATTGAGTCCATAATAAATATGAATTGAAATAACTATAAGTATGTATAAAAATTAATTTTAATATAGTGTAACAGGACATTTATAAAATGTTCAATTATATGGACTAAAATTAAACTTAATAATAAAATAGTATTAATAAGTATACAATTTGAGTGGAATTTTAAAGCAAGAATCAAAAATTAAAATTTACTAATAAAAATAAAATAATAAAAAATAATTTACCATAAAACCAATCAGTAGGAATATTTTCAAAAAAGCACACGATAGCATACATCAAGATATATATCCCAAAAAACACAAGATACTCTAACCTGCGCTTTTATTCAGGCAAATTTAGCGCGCGAATAAAAAAAAGCACTTACGCTGTGCCTAAAGTTAGCTATGCCTGAAAATCGCCATAGCTAAAAAAGCCACCTCAATACCAGGTGGTTACAAAGAGGTCGGTCCTAACGCACTGCTATAGGCTAAAAATAAAAAATAATAATTACAATAATTTAAAGCGTAATATTTTACCACCTACCAATTACTAAGTGTTCAGCTGAGAATTTTCTTTTCCATAATCCATATCGCTGAACATACTATCTAATAATACTAATCGTCTTGACTGTGTATTCTGACTTTGTGAACCCATCACTGGAATTACATCGAAACTATTGACCTCAAAATGGGGTATAGAGTGTTTTGTAACTCTTTTGTCCGGCTTTTCATCAATTATCATATCAAGCGGTAAAAAATCTGAAATATTCAGCG
This sequence comes from Smittium culicis, assembly GCA_001970855.1. NCBI lineage: Eukaryota > Fungi > Kickxellomycota > Harpellomycetes > Harpellales > Legeriomycetaceae > Smittium > Smittium culicis. The sequence continues at coordinate 17,733 of LSSN01000957.1, read as the reverse complement.
AGCTCATTGGACACCCAACAATAGCTCCTGTATATTCAATAAAAGATATGTACGTCTTAAAATTTTTTACCATAAGGCGATTTATCTTGTCTCTAGGTATATCACCATTATATATTTTGAATACAGCGTCGACAGGGTTTTTTTTTGTAGCTATATTCCTAGAAACTGCACTCTCAAAAGATTCTAAAAGATCGTGAATGGTGTTAATCTCGCAGCTTATCTCACTTTGAGCCAACCATCTCGACAGACATCCTATAAAATATTTAAAAATACATTTAAATTTTAAAACGTTATTATAATATCAATTGAATATTATTAAATTATAAATATTACTATAATATCAATAGAATGTTAATAAATTATAAATATTAATATATTATCAATAGAATACTAATAGATTATAATTAGATTAAAAAATTAGTATTTGTAAATTAAACTTACCAAAATTTCCAAGAACACTCTTTCCGTGATATTCTGCGAAGAAATTTATAGAAAATTTTTTTTCTATTTTATTATAATAATCCACAAAAACGCTGTATAGTAGCTCCTGTGACCTAAAATGCGGGTCTGAATCTGACCAAAGGTGTACCGATTTGAACTTTTCCAAAAAAAAATTATTCATAAGATCGTAAAGGCATTCCGAAACGTACTTAGAATCGTGAATAATTACACTATAGAGTTAATTGTAGTATCTGTAATTAGTTACGCTGTCAGATCCTTTATAAACCACTGCAAAACACAAATTAGATATTGAGCTTTTCTTGTAAAAACTTGTGCTGGTTTCAATTGGGCCGCCACCAATTTTAAAGTTTTCTTTAAAGTCCATTATTACTATGTATTCGTCAAAGTCTAACGAATTTAAGCGCGAATTATAGCTGTCGGCCTGCTTATTTTTTATTTTTAAGTGTTGTTCATAAATATTGAGCTGCTCTTTTATTTTATCTTTCAGATATATATTTTCGGTATCGATGTTTTCACATTTAATTCTACGAAGTAATTTTTTGTTTTTTTCTCCTTTAACGCAGATAGGTCACATATCTGTCCTTTTTTTTTCCTTTTTTAAAATTTTTCTGGCAGAAGCGGTAGAATGTACTCAAGGCTAAATGCGTCTCCGGTTCGGCAAGTAAAAATTCTTTATATACCTGGATTTTTGTTTATTCCAATTAATACACTTGTTCGTCGATATTTACGCCAGTATCAGATAAAATTCGGCAAGTTTTCGAGGAAAATTGTGAATTTTTTTTTTTTTGGGTCTAAAAGTGTAAATTTTCGTCTTTCGGACTTTTTTTTTGCGTCGTAAAATTCAGTATTACTGAATTTATAGCCGATATTTTTAAGCTCTTTTCTAGTAAATACATCAACTACAAGCGCAAGAATATCAGATCTTAGTCCACTGTATATATCAAATCTATTGTAAAGATCCAAAATATTTAATGCTATACAAATTTGCTTAAATTCCGAATTTACTGAGGCGCACAAGTCTTTTCCTAACTTTCTCTTTACGAAAAAGTAGTCGAATAGATCGTTTGGGCAATTTCCTGATATTTCTATAGCGTACTCTCTTAATAGCTTTGCTTTTTTGCTTTTAGCCGACGAGCAAAGATCGGAGAATTTTGTAATGTTGGGTATTTGAGTATCAATAAAATTAAACGAATTCATTTTTATAAAATAAATTATAATATTATAAAAGTACATTTAAAAATATAACTGCTGTATAAACTATCTAAAAAGGTTATAATAGTTGATAAAGATAATAAGAATGAATTAACCAAATTTTCAATTTTTGATTGAATTATTTAATTTTTTTAAATTTTTTTTTCCAACTTAGCTGTAAAATTAGAAGATATTATATTATTTTAACATTTATGCGATCTAATATTTTTAATTTTTACCTCTAAAAATAATAAAATTTTTTATAATTTCAATTTTGATGTAATAATTTATATTTTATAAATAATAATCGATTTTTAAATAAAGTTAAGTAAAATATTGGTATTGTATTTCATAAATTACAAAATGTATTGATAAAGTGGTTCTGATATTAATAATTATTTTATTATGATACGCTAGATTATTTTATACATTTATCCTATTTGATAAAAAATTTTAATGAGCGAGTATAATATCAGTTATCGGGATCATGTTACATTTATGATTTAGGATTGGCTATTTTATTCATTTTTAAATTTATATTAAATTGCTTATACAATTTATACTTTACATTTATATAACAAAAAAATTATTTTTCTAAAAGTTATAACTTTCATGATTTTCATAATTTTCATAATAATAAAGCAAAAAAAAAACTTTAACTAATACATTAAATCCGGAACGGATAAATTAAAAGCTGGAACGATCATTTTATTAGTTTATAACTTTATAAGCCAGTTTGGGACCGTAAAATAGTGTACAGTTATCAAAGAGGGCTAATCATGGAAAAAGTCCAGTCATACAGATGCAAGCCTATACAAGACTAAGCCCTATGTGACAGTGACCTTGAAATTCAACATAATAAACCAGGTTACACCTCTTCTGTCGTATATACCATAATATAGGCTGATGGACCAGTAATAACACTTAATCAACTATCTATCATGATACTTTTTTCCTCCTATGGTTTTTGTTTCATGGAATTTGGTTGGTTCTTTGAAATTTATACTATTTCTATGTATTATTAAAACTTTTAATATTTTTGAAAACTTAATTATTATAAAGTTGGATTCAAAAAAAGTTGAATCCAGAGTATAATTCTTCAGAATAAAATCATAATACAAAATATTATAGTCTTAATCAATATATTACAGATAAACTGTAGCAGTGGAGCTCGATACAAAACAAAATACAGTAAAGAGAAAATTTAATTATGTGTTATAACAATATTTTCACTGAAAAAACAACCCAGATTCATATAAGAAACATCAAACTATTTTCTGGACCTCTACAAGTGTTGGACACTTCATTCCAGTTGCTAACTACTCGACTCGTTGAAAAAAAAAAATTTTAGCGATTCGAATCAGCATCTCTCTCCGCATTCATGCCGCTATAATTTTTACACTACTAAAGTTCATTGTTGTCAATGTAAATCCAACCATTCACTCTGAACCCTCTTTAGGACTTCGCGCCTTAGAGCCTCAATGTTTTACCGGAAAAAAAGGCGAGGACGAGGACTCTGATCGCTGGTTAAAGCGATACGAATGTTTCAGAAAAACGTACAACTGGTCAGACGTTGAAGCTATTAATTACATGGACTTATTTTTGGAGGGTAAAGAACTAATGTGTTATAAGGGGAACGCTTCTTAGGGGATTAATCGGACGGAACTAAAATCTAAATTCAAATCTACTTTTTCTAGTGAAGATGAGGAATATAAAGCATGGAATTACTAAATTTCTTTCGCTACCGATAAAAAAAGACTCTATCGAAATCACTGGAAATATTTCAAGGCTATTTGGTAGGGATAATATCTTTGACGACAAAGAAAAACTGAGATTTTTCTAAGGGTCATTAACTCAAAAAAAAACGTAAAATTTTAGAAGCAGAGGTTAAATCATTGGAAGGCGTGATTAAAATTATTGAAAAGGAGCAAAAATTAGAAAAAAAGGTTAACACCCGGCCTCACTACTCTAGTGATGCAAGTAAATTGGTTAAGGAGGTCGACCCCATACAAAGGCCTATGCTGAAATTTGACGAGCTTAGTTTAAAACTTCTTAACCGAGATATAAGCCACGTACATAATAGCTCCGAGTACCCAATTAAGAACAATTGTTAAAACAATAAGTCCTATTATAGATATTCTATATGCCTAAAAAACAGCCACAGATCAGAAAATTGTCCTATAAAAAAATCTAAATCTTCAGAAAGTCAAAATAAAACCCATGAAACTAAGCTAAAATCATCTTATAGAACACAAGAGGTGGGCTGCATTGAGGTTATAGCCAAATATGACATAGATAACGTATTTTTCGAGGTGGATTAAAGACATCTAATCTCTGATAGAATTGAATCAATAAAATACCTAAAATTAGAGAAAAACCTCAAACGAATAATACCCCCAGACCCAGAATTCAGGAACGCAAATCCCAAGAAATCAAATTATCGGAAACCACATTTCCATACTCAATCAGTAAAAATTTATCTGAAACAAAGGCAGATTTAAGTCTCGCTCAACTATTACAGGTTTCACCGAGCATAAGAAACGGACTCATGATATTATGTAGAAGAGCCAGTACCAAGGATGTAAATATAGCGGACTTTAGTAAGCCAAAAAACACCAACTGTCAAGAATTAGTGACAATTTTCAACAAAAATTATTGGACATTGTTGGATACAGGTACAGCATGCTCAGTCATGTCGGATAAACTGGTGGATGGGTTGGGAGTGGAGGTATATCATGACTCAGAACAAGTGACTGTGACAGCAGGTGGTAGAAGACACAATACGTTAGGCACAATAACTTCAGGTCCCATCAATATAGCGACCTAAGAATTTCCGTGTAATGTGTTGGTCATGAAAATAAACAAGCCTATATTAATACTTGGGACAGATTGGTTTAATTAATTTAGTGCGTTATTGGACATTAAATCTAAGGAATTGATTTTAGAATCAACATCAGTGTTAGGCACGAAGGAAGGAGTACAGATAGGGCTAAGATTGGACTGAAAATCGAAACTAAGGTTAAGACTAAGATAGTGTTATTTATTTAATATTATAGGGTTAATATATATTTAGTGAGATAAATATTATAAAATAAATAATACACTTTGATTTTTCTGAAAGATGAAAAAAGGTTACCCTTTTATACTTTTGAAGAAAAATCTAAATGATATTATTAAATAAAGATAATTATAAAAGAATTAATAATTTTCAAATAATAGCTTGCGGAATATTATGAAATACTCTATAAGGTTCTAGAAGCGACTGGAAATAATCTATGGATAACATTCCATGTGTTATATGATGATCTTAAATGCTCTATGATGTTCTATTGTATTCCATAATGTTTCATAAAGTTTTTGAGCGTTTCTGTGCATTACATAGATAAATTTAATTCCAAAATTAGATAAATTAGTGGTTTTATAATTACAGTAAACAAAAAATTTTAGTTATGAGTAATATTTTATAAATTAAAGCAGTAAAAAGTGCTATAAAAAAGCTTTTATTTAAATATAGCATACGATTTAAATATCTTTCGCTATAAATACTTTATAATATATGATTTATAGTATATTAAATATAATATAAATTTTTTATAATTTATTTATTATTAATGTATATTACTTGTGAATTATCAATAAAATTATTAAATTTTAACACAGTAAATCGACATTAATTAGCTATATAAATTTAAAACGACAAATGATAAGATTTGAATCATAATATACTCTATGAATTTTATAAAAATTATCAAACCTTTGGTCTAAAATATACCAAAAGATCCATTTTCGATTCTCAAAAATAGAAAAACAAGTGTAAATACATGATAATAAAAAATTTTTAAGTTTAATTATCAATTTTTATTGACTTGTTTAGTTTAATTTTTTTTTTTAATTCAATAAAAATGAAGTATAAAACTTCCAGCGATGAAGAACGAAGTAGAATAATTACTATTTTTTTGAAGATAAAGTTTTCTAAAAATATATCAGAGGATTCAATTATTAAAAAAATACTGTATATATGATTTTAAAAGTATACCAAAAAGAATCAAGAACTGATTCAAAGTTTAAAGATGGTGCAGATAACAAAAAAATAAATTTTGTAATCGAGAATTTTATATTCAATTCTCTCGATAGAGTTTGCACTTTAAAACTATCAGAACTAAAAATGAGGATTAAAAGCGAATTTAATTTATAAAATTCGAAATCAATCGTAAAAAGATGCTGAAATAAGTTTTTTTATAATTTATAAAGGATCAAAATATTGCCAGAAAGAATAAATGACGAAGAGAGTTTAAATACAAGAGAAACATATTCAAAAAAAATACACCGATTTCACAACTTGTATGGGTGACGAAGAATTTTTTTATAGACAATATTGACTTTTCTGTTTATATGAGACCATTTTATGGTATATCAAAAAGAGGGACTTCTACGATTACAGTAGCTAAAAAAATAAACTTCAGAAACATTTCAACCTGTTGTACAGTCAATAAAAGCGACTACATATTCTTTAAAAAAAAAGAAATGTAGCATTTAATTCGGGTACGTTTATTGAATGTATCAATAAGCTTATTGTTTATCTATTAAGTAAAAATATTAAAAAAGATTTATTAATTATGGATAACGTTGAATTTGATAAAACCGACCTATTTAATGCATTCATAGAAAACTCTGGATTCTAAATACTATATTTACTTACATACTCACTTTCTTAATCACCTTTATTAAACCTCATTGAAAATATATTTTCAAAGGTAAAGAGCTATGTGATATGTTCAAAAAATATAGATTAAATTCTAATTTTTATTGGCAGAAGAGCTTATATCTTATAAGAAATACCATGTTGAGAATCACGAAAAAGGGTAATATTAAAGATAAATTTATTAGTGCAAAAAAAATTATAAAAAAGAAAAGATAAGAAATAGGTTGGTATAGTTATAGAAAACTTTATTAGTTAAATTTTTAGAAAATTATAAGCTATTAAATTTAAAGATCCTGTCAATTTTGATTCATGTGTGTAGAATAAGATAAAGAAAAACGTCAATAAAAAGAAAAATGGGGCTGGGACTGGGGCTGGTGTACAAATAAAAGTCAAGAATTATAAAAAAAATTATAACAGAACCATTAAAAAAAAACTAGGCGAATTGAAATAAGCTATCATTGAAAGGAAAAGTTTAATCGATGTTAATATATTCTAATATTTTTACTTGTATTGCACTACAAAAAGTTGGTGGTTATTATCGAATCCAAGCCAAGAAAAGAGTTTTTGCAAAATTTTTTTGCGACTTGTACAAATTCAAAATCAACTTGAGCAAAAATTTTTTGGTGTTATGCAAAATAGACGGTAGCTTTTGAAAAATAGAATGAAAAACCTTGTAACAGATTTAAGTCCTTTTTAATTATAAATTTGGTGTTTTTTTTTAAAGATTTCTATTTTTTCTTCTGATAATACTCCACGCTGAGAATTTTAATACCCCAAATAATTAAAATCGGGCTTGAAAAATATGCACTTTGAAATTTTTAACCAGAAATTCCACTATATACATCATAAAATATTTTTTTAAGTGCTCAGTATTCTCTTCAAACGTTTTGAAAAAACAAAAACACCGTACAATTATATTTTTATAAATCTTAATGATTACTTTCGAGAATTCTCTTCATTTGTTTCTGAAAATAGAATATTGCATTTTATAACTCAAAATGTATGAGTTAGAATTAAAATTGACACAATTGCGATAAAAACGAACATGATTTACGTGTTTCTAGGCGAAAAATAAATAATTTGAAATGGGTTGTTTTCAAGAGTTTAAGAACTTTAGAGAGAAAATTTTTTATTAAAAAAGATAATTTCCAAAAAAAAAAAAGCGTAAATTTCCCTTTTATGTGCGTGAGAATTCTGTTTAACCCTGAAAATAAGATCCCATTGCCTTTATAACCAAAAATATTCTAAGAATGTATTTTATACGATTAAAAGCAAAAAAATTCAATTTCAACATAATATTAGTTCCGTATAAAATGTGAAACTAAATAATTAACATGTAAATAAGCGATTAGTGACAATTAAATAGTGAATATTGAATAGTGAATAGTGAATAGTGAATAGTAAATATTACATATTACGTATTTTAAATATTCGTACTTCCAACTATTATGTTTTTTAACAAAAATTGATCTTTTAGAAATATTTTCTTTAAAGATAGCTGGATTTATATTTTTTTCCAACTGTTAAATCAATAATTTTTTAGGCTTATTAACAATATTTGGAAATTCATGTTAATATTTAAAAATGGTTTTATTTTTTTTTGTGTTTACATAAGTTATAATTTTTTGTTTGAAGTTAAACTCAATGCTGTGATTCATAGTATGTTTGGTGATAATTTTATTGGACGATCTTTTTTAAAGTCATATGCTTTTTTATTGTACACATTATCATACTTTCTAAATGTAAATTGCTAACAATTATTCTGTCTTCCAAATCCATGTAGCTCTTTTTTTTTCCCTCAGAGAGTTTATTAAAAATAGTTTAAAAGTATAAAAAACTATTAAAAACTATTAAAAACTATTAAAAACTATTAAAAACTATTAAAAACTATTAAAAACCATTTAAAAAGTTATAAAAATATTATGAAAATAAATTTTCAATTAACCCCCTTCCGCAACTCAAGCAGCTACATAACCACTATAAATTTATTCAAGGGGTCTGGTGGAGTCGCTTATATTTTACATTACAAGTGTTCTGGCCACGCGGTAGCCGTTCAAAAATCTGGCTTATTCCAGCTCAAAATTTTGATCAACTGTGCCAGCTTGAATCTGTTTCAAATATTTCCAATTATTTTTTATCAATTTTATAACAAGGCACAGTGTAAAGTTATTTTTGACGAATATCTATATTAAAACTATTTAAAAACTTGTATATTTTATAATTAGAAATTATATTATACAATAGAAAATGTTGAAAGTTCAAAGTTGATTAGAGTTATATTGATAGAGCTATTAAAGTTTATTTTTTGGAATTAAAAAGAAATAAAATTTCAATTTTTTATAATAATATATCATTTTTATAGATATCCTTATCAATTTGAATCTGATTATTATAGATATATATATAAATATCTATGTTGTTTAAAAATTCTATAAAAAACTGGAATAGTATTTATTTTGGAAAAATGTATTCATAAATTCAAAAAAGAATTAATATCATCGAATCACTTTTTTTCAAACTAAATTAGAAATTTTTTTAGAGTATAATTTTTAAATTTTATGGGGCTTCCATTCCTATACTAAACCTTTTAGTCTTGAAATTTTTTACTCTACGCTAAAAAATATAGCCATTTTATGTCACCGCAAATAATACTAGAAAAGAATTTGCATCAGAAGATGATCTTAATTATCATTATGGAATTATTTAATATAAAATTCAAAAAAATAATATGTGCTGTCAAGTCCATATTAAAAAAATACTGAATCTGGTTGTATTAGTTTATATCCAATAGTGTAATTTCTATTTGCTAATGAAAATTATTTTGTCATTGTGAAAATACAAAATAAATAAAATTTGTGTTATTTTTTTATGTACCCAAGAAATTTTAACTTTAATGTTACTGAAATATAGAAAATTATAAATCTAAAGCATAAAAAATGAAATCCCAACTGTAAAAAAAAACGCATTTTTTTTATATTTGCGAGTTTATTATAAATGATTTAAAAGCAAATAAAAAAATATAAAAAAGTATAAAAAAATATAAAAAGACATTAAAAAATTTATAAAAAGTAAATAGTATCAAAAAAAGCATTAAAAATTCAACCGGTCCCCCTTCGACGCTGATGCAGTTCGATAACAGGTGAATGTTGGTTCAAGGAAAAGCAATCATTTAATCAGAATATTTTATCCAGCAAACCATTTGGTTTGGTTTCTTTATACTTGGAATTTTTTTTTTTAAATAAAAATAATTACAGAATAAAAAAAGCTGAAAGCTCTATAAAATAATTTAAAAGGCCTGTTTTTACGTTTTTTATATTTGAAATAGCGTAAGGGAAATCTTTGAGTATAGTTTAGTTAATTTTAACTGTCCCAATTTCAATCGCGCAATTATAATATAATGTTAGGACAATTAATATATAATGAATAAGTTGAATTCCCAGTATGGTCATTATAGAGAAATAAGTGCGAATAATACCTTCAGCTGGGAAAATACGTAGAATTTCTAAAAATTTTAATTATGATAAAATGTGAAACTGTATTTATTTATTTTATCGCAGTGTTTACTGTTTGAAAATAGAACCTTCATTTCTTATGAAGATAATATCGATTATCGAATCAGGATTACTATTTTAAATTATGAATATATTTACATTAAATTTTGATATGAGGGTTAATTAAAATTTTAAAAGACAGCGATTATTAACCTTGAGCTTTTTATTAGCCTGTATGACACATGCAGAATGGGGGAGGGGAGGATTACAGTGCATAAAAAATTCTATTTAATTATGATTGTAGTGACACGTATTTTGGAATTGATATAAATGCATTAATATACAGATCAAAGTAATTTGAATCAGTTATAGGAAAAATAATATGTTGACAATTTTTAAAAGTGTATAATACTGAATCGATTTATTTACACCTTCATTGAATTTTGTCTTTAAAATATATAACATCACAATACTTTAACACTTGTTAGAATATAAGTATCTAGCTTCTTTTATGGACTTAGCTAGTAAACTAGTGGGATAGCTTACTTTTAAAATAGTAATTTATTATCGAATTTTTCTCGAAATAAGC
>LSSN01000956.1:10017-32286 GCA_001970855.1 Smittium culicis | reverse complement strand
TCAACTAGACCTTTTTAACAAAATATCCAAATATGTATATTATTAACGGATTAAGTCAGATTAAACTCTATGATAAACACAGGTAGATATTAGATGGTTATGTCACATTCAAAAAACTTATACATGACCGTGTTTCGTTTATTTCAATTTAAAATTTGCAGCAAATAAGTATCATTTTTAAAAAAAAACTGCTTTTGGTAATTTAAAAGTTCAAATATATATTAATATAATAATATTACGTAAAATAAAATAAAATAAAAAATTAAGTATAGAAATACATAATATTATAAATCTATATTTTTTGAATCTAATTCAACTAAATTTGATCTCAAATCACTATCTAATATTATTTTTACTATGAAAATACTCAGATATGCTTGTCAAAAACTATTATATATTCAATATATCAACAACCTTCAACCATTATGTAGAGACTCACTAAAATTCCTAAAAATATAAAATTCTAATATCTATAGCAAGATTGATTACTATTTGATGAAATAGAATTTCTTGGCTCCAAAAAATATCACCAGAACTACTATTATTTATACATACAAGCCTATGATACCCTTATTAAAAATTTTAGCAAAATCGGGCGATCATCCAAATAGGTGCAATCAAAATTTTATAAAATTTTAAAATATATATATATATATATTACACCAAAAATTTTAAAATTTCTACTGAAATGATTTCACAAAACTGATAATTAATCAATACACAAAAAAAAAAACTGCTTTATAAAATGAGTAGCACTGTTTATATGAAATACCATTTCTTCTAAATTTAAAAAAAATAGAAAGTTCAAAATTTCTAAACTTCAATTCATTGAAGTTTTGCACTATTTTTATCCATATCTCAAATAACAAATTGTATAAAAATTTTTTGTTAATTCTTATACTACCTGAGAAAAATTTTAAAAATAGAAATTACCAAAATTTTATTTCAATAATAAAAGCATTTACCTTTTAAGCGAAAATTAAATAATAATATATAAATTTAATTTGAATACGTATAAATATAAAATATATCTGGAAGAATTCATAATTTCACAAAATAAAAATCATTGGATTAAGGTTGTCGTCTATAATTGATATTGCTGAATTGTACAAGTCTCTAGGCCCAAATAAAATAAATTATCAAAATTATAAATTTTATATGGTCTAGAAATATGAAACATTGATATACATTGGTAAAAAATACCAAATCAGATATAAACGTGTGGAAGTGTTGGAATTTTTTCAAGTATTATAAAATGAATAAAAAATAATAGTTTATGAATAAAGAGTAAAGAGTAAAGCTATATTTTTTATATTGAATAAACATCATTTTATATGTTCAATAGTTGACCAGGATTGTTGAATACATACAAAAATATTATTAAAAATATCAAATACATATAAAGAAATAGAATACAATCAGAATAATTCGTTGCCATAAAGCAAAATACAAAGGATTGTATGATATGTTAATATTTTAAACACATTAATTTATATACAGCTAAATAATAATAGATGCAGTCTTATATGAAATTTAACAAATAAGACCATATGAGTCCAAAATTAAACCACATTTAAGCGAAAAAATATTAAAATGTAATAAAATAACAACAAAGTAAAATTACTGGTAACCTTTAACGAAAAATTTTGTAATAAAAAAATATTGTAAAATTAAAATATCTTTCTACTTTATACCCTACTTTTTTTTCAAATTTACATGATAAAAAATAAAAAATTTTTTGTGTTTTTTTTTTTACATCTTCATACAAATTTTATAGCCGCTTAAACATTTTTAATGTATCTTATTGTTTTATTGTATAACCATAACATTATTATTTAATTGTAGATAATCTAAACTTTAAAAAATTAATCGATATAAACAACGTTACCGAAATTTAAAATTTTTATCGCCCGTAACATGGTTGGAGAAGTGTTCGATTAAACAGAAACACAAATATCCTCAGGTTTAATTGCAAATTTAGTTGGTCCGGAAATTTTATAAACGAAAGGAATAGATATAAAAAAAATTTCGAATATCTGATAAATGCTATTAAATATACTGTTTTATGAATTAAAAAATAAAATTAAGACGGAATTTGGGATTATGACGAATTATTGCCATGCTTACCATAATTAATAAATAAATATAAAGGTATTCTGATAGAAGATCGATTCTCAGCGATCCTTAGAATCACTAATTACCATATCCTTGCTTTTATCAGCTTAAATTTATTAATTAAAACTTTAATAATATTAATTACCATTTTAAAAATTACATATTATTTATTTTTAAATGATTTAATTATATCGTTTCACTATCAGCATTATTTCTATTTTATTAACAAATTTAAACCCACTTTTCACCCAATCTATCGAAATTAACAAACTCAAAATTCTCAAGTTTCTCATTCGGTATAAAATATAAATAGAAATTATAACCAGTTTATTCAAGATTAAAACTGTTCCGTAAGCGAAAAAAAATCTTATTTCATATCAAGTAGATGCAAATAAGATATTTAATTACTGCATAAATAATTTTATCATTTGACATTGAATTAACTAAAATTATACTGACGTAATAAATACAATTAATGAGAATTTTTTCTAATTATTTTGTACTTTCGTAAAATTGCTAGATTTTATTAATGAGATATTTAATATAGGAAAAAACCAGAGATTTATAAATATAATAGTTTACTCTTTTATTGATCACATAATGTGAAAAAATCACCAAATAAGTTTTTAGTCTATGAAAATTTCAAAAACACTCTATATTAGATGATATTTAGATCTTTATTAGCTAATAAAAGATGGGGGGATAGAATAATTGTAAACTCAAATAAAAATTGATTTCATTTTTATCAACAATTATGATTCATTTTAATTACAAATAAAAATATTTTAAACTAGATAAAAATTATAAATAATATTATACAAATATAAATGCATTTTTTTAAACTCAGAGTTGTGCTGGTAGATAATAATAATTAATATGTTGCAGATAAGTAAAATCTGGACACTTAATTGCACTTTTAGCGTTTATAAATTATTTAAGTAAAAATAATTTAATATTTATTATAATTATAATTAAAAAAACCTTCAGTTAATATTGTCACTTTTATAAAGCTTACAACGATATTAAAATTATGATAGTAATAGTAATTCTAAAAAAATGATATATTTCGTATAAAATAAATACTATGACGTTAAGCGATAAAAAATCATTTACAGTATGTATATGATAAACGCCGATAAATGATTAGATAGCTTAAAATTCAGTGGGAAATTTTCTGAAGAATTTTGGAATAGTTTAATTCTATATTCCGAAAATTCACATCCTGATATTTATTAAATCAGGGTATGAATGATACACATCCTATGTTAATATTTACCTAATATATATTAATTTTGTTCAAATGTGTTTTAATATTGCTGTGTATATAAAATTCAGCTTTATTTCACTTTTTTTGTAAGTGAAGAATTTTGAAGTATAACTAAAATATATCATAAAATACCAATTTAACATCAAATTAATTGTTAAAATCCATAATAAATTGTAGATGCCGCGCAAACTTCTTAAATATTAAGAGTTTTGGGAAGTAAATTGATATCGAGTACAATATACTTTAAGAAAATTATGGAATAATCAGAATGGCGTGGATTCGGTTAAAACTTGGACAACTAACTTTAGAGTTGATATGAATTAAAGGACGCCCCAATTCAAAATGTATTGAAATTTTCAAAATTAGGACTGAGGGACAGGCCGCAGTATGTCAAGCCAATACTGAGAGTCAAAAATATAAGAAAGAATGGAGGCATTAGTGATTGGCTAAGGGAGATCATTAAAAATTAGGTTTGGAATATAAGATATACACTGGAGACAAAATAACATTGATCAAAATTAGTGAGGAAGATACTGAACCGCTTCAAAATTTTAATGTAAAATTAAAGCATTATTTTTCAACTATTCCTGTTAACACGCATCTGAAGCTATGATTTCAGATTACTTATCTTGACTGCTTGGGTCATATCAATCAATCGATACTGTGAAATTCCAAATAAAGCAAACACTTCTCATTAGATGCTATTATTAGTAAAGCTGTGAATCTGTGGATGGTAAAAGAAAATGAGTTATGTAGTTCATTAAAAAGAAAGCGAGGCAGTCTGACGGGCCTAAAATAAATTGGAACTAGTCCAGAAACGGTTGTAGAATTTAACAAAAATATGATAGACTTAACTTAATTAGTTAAATGTGGAAAGGAAAAACGCGAATAATCAACGTTTACCTGTTTCAGATGAGGACTAAAGGAACTTGTGGCTTCCTGGTGTCAGAAAGCGAATAAAAATCCGATACCATCAAGAAAATAATGCTGTCTACACTTGACAGGAAAGATCTTATATCAAGCAGTGAATAAACATAATGGAACTCTGATGAAAACGTAATAAATATTTCCGCGAATCCGATTCTTTTACTCAAGGTTCTGACTTTGAAATAATTACAGCGTTTATGTCAACAAATAAGAGATCGAGAATAGATCATCATAAAGAAGAGCACAGGGGACTTTCGATCAACCTTATAGAATATTTATACAGATAAATCTATATTCGCTCGGAATTTTACACCAGAACAACCATAATTAGGCAGATCGTTAAACATTTGCACTCCAAATATTCCTACGGTAAATAATGAAATTAATCACGAAAAGCTACTAGTAAACCAAATTGTAAAAAAAATAAGTTCTTTCCGGACCCAAAGATGACGTCGCTCAAAGAATTAAGGCCTTGGAAGCTCCTAAAATTAATAAGAAGTTATAAAACCACGTCCATAAATTGAAAGATTATTAATGAGGAAGCTTCAGAGTCTAAATTACACAAAAAAGAAAGGGGGTTTATTAGCTAAAATTTTTGTTAAAATGATCGTCAAGCCTTTGTAATACATAATGGCTCAATTGAATAAGGTTGAGTTTCCGATTTAAATTAATCCAGGTTTTGCGAATTCAATAACCAGCAAAAAACATACTATTTAGCTTTAATTGCCCCTAACCAAATCGCCAAAAACTATAAATATACAACCAGAAATCGTAAATAATTTCTCGATTACCGAATCAATAAGCGAAATATCAAAATCTTAGGGAAGCTACGTACCAATAACATTATTTTAATTTTACAATAACCATTACTAATCCGCCTGAATTTAGATTACATCCAAAAATAAACTGCTAAAATAAGCTACCGAAGTGGAACTTTTAAATTCAAATATGTTCCATAAATATCTGTTTATAGCAATTAGTAAAGAAAAAATCATAGTTTCTCAGAATGTGAACTTGGAATGCGAATATAGTGACAAAAAAGCGGTGGATTTAATTTACTCTAGCGTAAGCGAGGAGTAGTTAGAAGAAGTAATTCCAAATTTAAACGAATAATTTGGTAAAAAAATTAGATAATCATTAATAAAAAAATTAAAAACGGGATAAAAGAGCTTAAAAAGTTGTTTTAAAGGCATAAATCTGCCTATCAAATAGATTCTGAAGACTTGAATCATATATAAAGTGCAAAATTCAGTGTTAATGTTAAAAGCGACGTCTCAACTTTCAGTTTTCGACTTCTCAAGTATTCTCCATCAGAAAAGGAAAAAAAATTCTATATAATTTATTTAAATATTTGATAAGGTTATAATACTAGAGTTGAGCCGTCTTGTCATTTCCCATCAAGTTAATCCCAAAAGCTGACGGAAGAACACATTTCTGTGTGAAATTTCGAAAAATAAATTCGATAAAAACAGTGGAAAAACTCACTTTAATCCGAGTAGATTAGTGCTTAGACTCTCTTTCAAAAGAAGTTGTTTTACAACTATTTGCTTAATTAATGGATAATGGAAAATTACCGCTGATCTGAAATCTAGAAACTACACAAAACTTATTGCGCCCACCGGATTAATCAATTTTTTCTAATACGCTTTGGCTTATCCATGTCGCTTTCACACTTTTGTAGCCGATAGACAATATTTTGAATCCTCAAGCTAATAATTTTATTGATTTTTGCCTTGATGATATTTCCATACTCTTTAAAATATTCCCACAACTTTTGAAGCATATAAAATTCGTAAAAGACGCTTTAAACATATCAAATTAATATTTTCCAGCAATTAATTTTAAATATACTTTATTTAAAATAGATAGATATGGTATTTATCCCAATATCGAGAAAATTACAGAGTTTAAAGGAAGAACTCGGTCATAAAATTACTTACTGGTTCGATCGATTTTGGGACTAGAAAGCTAATGAAGGGGCTTCCGCAGATATCAGAAGTTTTAGCTCCTATTCAAGCTCTAATTAAATCTAAAATTGTTTTTAGATGGTACACTGACTGTCAATAAGTCTCAATTAAAGTGATAGAAATAATTTTATCGGTATGAGTGCTGGTCCAAGCTTATTGGAATATATTATTTTTGTTCTCTACCTACGCATCCTAATATGATCTTGGATTAATAATTAAATTTTCATTAAATAATTTATTAATCTCGTATACTATCTGATTCTGACCGGACTTGGGCTGCTCATGAGAGAAAAGGTTTAGCTCTAGTAAGCGTTATCTAACACTATTAGTGATATTTTTTCGGAAATATTTTCTTATTTTACACGGATAATTCAGAACTTGCGGCTCTTAATAAGGCCCAGATATAATGTGATAGGATTTCAGATGGTTAACAATTTTTTCAGGATATAATTTTGAAATTAAACATTGAAATAGAAAAAAAAATCCCTTAGCGGTCTAACTATTTATACATATAAAAACCGCAATAAATACTGATAATTTTAGTTCAATTATGATTGTACTGATGAATTATATATGTAAAATTAGTTGAAAATTTTAAAAAAAATAAGTGATGGCAACTCTGAATTCGAAAATATAAAATATTGAAATCAGGGATAAAAATTTATGTTGAATTAGATGAGAAACTGCTTAAGAAAATGAAAAATGAAATTAAAAAAGTGGTAATGGCTAAAGGAGAATTGAAAAATATTTTTAATAGATTGCATGATGAAATGGGGAAATTTGAACAAAAAAGCAATTACGATATGGGTTCCGCAAGATATTGTAGACCTGAATTATCTCGGAGGATAATAAGATACTTCCCCTATTTTCTTGAATGATAGAGATCCCAAATCATAGTTCAACTTATAAATTTAATGGCAAATCCGTAATATGACCGCTCTATTGAGTGATCCATCGATTTTTTTGGGTTCACTGCCTGAGTCTAAATGTGAAAAACGATATTTTTTGGTTTCTGTAGAGCATATATCTAGGTACCCTCACACATGGTCAACTGTCGATCATACTGCATATATAGCCAACGAATCCATCAAAAAATTTATATTTAGATATTGATTGCCGATTATGATCAGTGTTAAGCCTGGGATTACATTTGGTTTATATTTAATATAAGTACAAATAGGTGAAGCAAAAACTAATGAATATTGATATAACTAAATACGGAAACTAAGAAGTAGGTAAAAAAATGATTATACGACTTTCTTTTCCATGGGATGGAAAATCAGTCATTTAAGAATCTTTGTTGAATATAAAAGTTATCTTTAGTGTAATTGTGAAACGTTGGCGCTTAGGGCGCAGGATTTACTGTGGTCATTTTCGGGCACATTGGTCACTGTAAAGTCTGAAATTGATATGGACAATGAGGCTGTAGGAATAAATTCTCAAAATCAGCCTGGGCAACAGCGGGATGTTTTAACTCGAAATTAATGCGCGAATTATGTCAGGAAATGAGTATAAAATTGAAATTAAATATTTACTACCAACGGAAATGGCTATTCAAGGTTGAAGTAATGGACTAAACTCTAAGATATTCGCTTTCCAGAACCTCTGATGAAAATTAATATTTATGAGACAGACTCATTCCAAAATTTATTAATGGGATTAAAACTCAAAAGAGCGATTGCACTGGTAATCAAACCTATTATTTGCTGTACGGAAGGAACCCAAAGCCACCGATAAACTATGAGAGAACTGAGATGAATCAAAAGTGAAAATAAAAAGCCTATCTAATCCTAGGTAATATTGTCGAGTTGTATCCCGATCCAATAAAATATGCTTGCATCTCTATACTTGATATAGGACAGTTTTTATGATTTTAAATTATGTTATTTGCTAAAAAAAGAACAAGCAAGCATAAAACACGATACTCAGGCGCTTTTAAAACTCTTCGAATGCATGGTCATAATCTTTATGAATTCGCAGATAAAATAAAAAGATTGAATACATAATTGCTTATCGAATCTTATAATTTAAATAAAGGTCAGTATCGACCTTGGCTTAGTTTTTGGGGTTTCAAATGATTAGATAATTTAAAAATCAATCAGTAGTTTTGCCTTGAATTTTGGTATAATTTAATGCTTTATATCGAAATTTCACAATCTATTATTAATTATTTCAGAGAATGGCTGATATAAAAACTGTCATAATTTAATTGTGTAAATGTCATTATGAATTAGGTAAACAGCAAATCGACAGCCTCAATAGCGCCTTGGCCGATCTCATTAGTATAACAACCCCATTAGCCCACCATATAATTGCCAAAAATACCTAACCCACAATCGACCCTCATCAAATACATAAATAGGCAGCACAATCCTTTCTCATGAAAGGCTATGCTGTTCAGCAACAACTATAATCTTTTATACCCTAGTTTCCTTATCTTATTTACTCCTATAAATAAATAAATAAAACTTTAACTTATATCTGTATTCTGATTGACCTTATATTATATCTTCAACGTGACACAATCTATATTAATATTCACATATTACATCTTATTTATTTACTATATATTTCATATTATCAGCTTTGTTCTTTTTGTACTGATTGCTTATAGCATCTAAATATGTTTTTTATTTGAATTACTTATTTTTGTTCAAATTTGTTTTAATATTGATGTTTGCATAAACTCGGTTTTTTATACTTGTCTCGAAAATGAAGGATTTTGAAATATAATTTTCGAAAAATTATAAGTTCTCAACCTATTTTATGGATTATTTAATTGCTATTCCCCATGAATTTGTTTGGGTTCATTTTTTAATTAATTAAGAGAAAAATATCAATGATTTTTATTTATTTTATTAGATTTTTTGTTTTTTTGATTTTACATTAAAATTAAATATAATTCAAATACGTGGTAGTAAATATTTTTAGTAAAGCCTTAGGCAGAATATTTAAGATTTTACAGCGTAAACCTATAATTTCATATTGCTTTTATAAATATATAACGTAAAATATTTATAGTATAATCGTAATGTTCAAAAAAAAAAAAAGGCGATATTTCGTCGCCAAAATATCTCTTTATGAAAAAACTATATAGAAATTCCTTTATATAAAAAATATATAAGTGAAAATGTTTTATGTTTGATCTCAACTGGAGCCATCTTGTAGATTAAGTAATACCCATTTGTAGTATAAATATCCTACTAGATAATAAAAAAATATCATAAAATTTGGATTTAGTCGTATAATTATTAGTTATCAATTCCGTTATTTAATGCTAAAGCCGTGAAAAACTTATTTAACTCTTGATATTTGAAATATTTCAGATATAATAAAAAAAAAAACTGTATGGTCTACAGACTATCGGTGAATCAATTAACTTTGATAGATAAAAATGTCAGAGAATTCCTTGTCCTCCACCTAGCTTTTCTTTATAATAAATTTAGGTTAAGGAATTACTTTGGGTTATTAATGAGAAAAATAAAAAATAAATAATAATAATATATACTACTGTCAAGCTGGAGATTTTTAAATAATAAATTTTTGATATTAAAGATTAAGTGTATAAAAGAATCGGGTAATAGGAGGAATTAAACTTGTTGAACAGCATAACCTTCGTAGGAAGGGTTATGCTATCAATATATATGAAATGAGAGGTGAAGAGATCGGTAAGGTAAAGGAATGGATGAGCCAATGGGATGGTTAAGATAAGGGGGATCATCGGTTCGAGGACATTTGATCGCCGATCGACCCATTACAAATGTGATTATGACAACTACAATAATAATAAAGATTTTTTGGATTACCTTTTTTATTCCTTGATTCTTGTCCTCTTTTATAGAATTTTTGCTAAATTATTTAAAGAATTGCTAGTATATGTAGAACTAATATAGTATAAAATTAATAAAAGAAATAAAACTTAGCAGAAGCAAATACCTCAGCATAAAAAAATCACAAGGAATAAAATTTCTTTGTATAAAAAAACAGTCTAGATATATGTTTAGATAAGTTTATATAAATATGATCTCTTTCAAATCTTGTTTACTAAGACTTTTGTCTTTGTGTTTTCATAATTTGCTGATCCTTCTTTGTCGTCTGATTTATCTATGACAAAAAACTGCGCAAGTTTAAATTTTATTTGTTAGAAAATTATAAATTATTTTTTTATAGAAATATCTAATTAAATATTCTATTTACAAGAGTATTTTTATTAGGAAATATAATAATCATGATAGTTTATTTTATTAGATACTAAACTTGAACAATTTTAAGAATTTTATTATAATTCAAACTTTTACTAATAAAATATAAGATTAAAGGTTGTTGAAAAAATTGATTTTTTTTGATATTTACGAATTAGTAAAAAAACTATTATAATAGTATTTTTTTTAGTACATTATTTTTTTTTGTAATTCAAAAAAGAATGTCAAAAATCATGATCATGATATCGTCATTTATATTGTTAGACGTATAGCAATAAAAAAATATCGTTAAACTACAGAAAATCAACTAGTAATAAGCTCATATAAAAACAAAATATTCTCAGATTTAAAGAATTTGGGTAAACCAAAAACTGCATATTACTGGAAAACGACATTCTAATTAATTAATTATGGACCACATTGATACTAAATAGAGGGGTATTGTAGCATTTCTTCGTGGACAAGGGATGGCGGTAGTGGTTGTTATATGCATAATTCAGGTATTCTCAATAAAAATATATAGTCTTGTTTTTGTATCTTTGATTTTTTTTCTGAAAAATTGTATTAGAAATAAATATGTTCAATCGGAAGATACTGAATTTAAATTGGGTGCTAGGGAAAGCGTCTAAAGTATAATGACGTGAATGTCATTTGAAATCATCGCATTTAAGCAAGATTATATTTTTAATAAACATTTATGAACATATCTGCATTATACTAAAAAATAACAATAAGAATGAAAAAATTGAAGGAGAAGCTTTTTTATTATTATTGTGTTAAATAGTTATTTGATTTACAATCTGTACAGTTCATCTAGTATTATAATTATTTTTGAAAAATAATAGAATTTTATTCAATAAGAATTTTAAATATACAAAATTTGGTTATATAAAAATGCGACGGATGGAGGTTGTAAAAAGCCAAGAATTATGAGAAACTTTCCTACGCGTGGTTTAGAGAAAACTGTTTACTTTTTATATGTAAAAAAAATAGTGTTAAAATTATTAGTCAGTATACATATGAATACTGAGGCGATAGGCTGAGGAAAAAACCTGTTTAATCGATGAATATTTACCTTAATGAAAAAATTTTACTTCTTTTTTTCAAGCTGCAGTTTTTCTGATTCTGCATGATAGAGAATACAATTGAAGGTAGGTTGGGGAGGTCTAATTTAGCTTTTGAGGTAAAATTTATAATCAGACTTGTCTATCTTCTATATCAAATAAAACCTTTTTTTTTTGTCTCAGAGAGTTTATTAAACATAATTTAAAAATCAAATAAAACCAATACATACATATATTTTCTGATAAGAGCTTAGCTTGCAATTAAAAATTTTCACTTTACTCAAAAATTTCGCATGCAAACATTGAAAATATGCATAATAGGGGCAATAATGATTGGGAAGTATTCGGGGGGAGGAGGTTAATTCATCAAAGATTCATGTTAAAATTCAAATTGAGCTTTATTATATTTCTTGAATTCAAATACATTTTTACTTTTAAGTAATGAAGTTTAGTTTGAATGATAGTATTTTCTTTCTTCACAGATAGAAAAAAAAAAGTATATATTAAGAGAAATTTCTCTGATGAAATTTATCAATATTATGACAACAAAAACCAGACTTTTCTTGTTAAAAAGTAAGAACTAACAAATTGGAAAAAAATCAAATCAAAAGGATAAAATAAATGAACTTTAAAATGTTTAATTTCAGGATACCAAATTTATTTTTTGTAGCTGTTATTATATCTACAGCTGTATTTGCAGAAGGACAAAGCTTAAATTATGTTGATGAAAATGACACTATATGTCACTGTGTATTACCAAAAAATCTCGAACACTCAGCATCTATGTCATTAAATCAATTTTATTCTGAATATAAAAATATACGAAATAAAAATGGGGATAAACCGCCCATAAGGCTATGTAATAGGAAATGCTATGGAGATAGAATTCTTGTTGGGTTTAATACGATGTTCAACGAGGTCGATACTTCGATGTTAGAACTTATGAATATTTTTTCCACTATCGGAGACGAAATTTCAGGTGCCTTGGACAAAGATTATATATATTCATGTAGTTTTGGCAGTGGTTATTTAGAAATAAATTCAGATGTGAGCGTGCTTTTATCAATAGCCAAGATTAAAAAAGATGAAAAATGCATTCGAGCTCTCGATAAAAAAAAAATCAATGACAGTATTAATGGTTCAAAGATAATAGGAAATCATATTGGGAATATGATTCGACACAAAAAAATATTAAATCAGTATGTAAGTGCGTTTTTAAAAGCTTATGATTTTTTTAATAATGATGAAATAATCAAAAAAGAGTCGGCTGCACATAAAAATATACAAAACACTGACAAAAAACTAAATGATCTTATCAAAATTTACAATCTGTTTAAGAAGAAACGAACAGAGTATATTGCTTATGACAATAAAGCTAGCGGGGAATCTGGGATTTCTGTAGACACAGAATTTGGAATCGCTAACAAAAAGAATTTGACCCATTTGAAAGAGTTGGCTATAAAAGTTGTGAACAGATTTAACGAAATAAAAAAGGAAGAATTTGGGGGAAACTATTAATTTATTTAGACTATCCTTGAAAAAAAGAGCACAGGGAGGTTTTCAATAAGCAATTCAGATGTTTAGTTTTCCACTATAAATAACCACAAATACAAATAAATAATATTTTATACCTTTATCATAAGTTTTTATTTTATTTAGAGAGCGTTTTTACAAGTGTGAGAATATAAAATTTTGAATACAGAGAAAAAATATTTGCGCTGTTTTAGACTACCAAATTTAGTCTAATTAATTTTCTAAAATCAAATCTTTTAAGATTATACTTTGATAATAATTGGCAACTAAAATCGTTATAGTAATTTACATGAACGTTTTTCAGCAATACAAAATATAATACATTCTATGTTGCTATTTAAAAGCAATAAATGGATATGTTAGGTTGTGGGAAAAGATTGTTGCAGATAGATTGCTGCAATTAAATAACAAACACTACAACCATTATAGTTTTGCAGATTATTAGAATATAAGATTAATTAATGTTTTGAACTTTTTAAACCTCAATAGCGAGAAAAAAAAGATGTAGATTATCAATCCAGAAAGGCGAAAATTAAGATTGAGATATTGCATATATCCTGTGGATAAAATAGCGAATTATTACTATTATTACTATTTTACACCTGTTAGAAAACGGAAATCCGTTATCTAACTAAAAAAAAGAGTCAGAGTTTAAAGTGAAAATATGAGTATATTAAAAAAGGCTTTCTGTTAATTTTTCTATAAAGCAGGACATATTTACTGACTGATTTCTTATTTCTGTAATTTTCAAAAGGTCATATTTATAATTTTACAGAACACTTATTAAGTAATCGATTTATAAAAAACTATACTAGATAAAATATTGAATAGTATAATTCTCTGGTAAGTTTTTTTTTTTTTCAATAGATTTTATTAAAAATATGTAGCAAAGTAAATACAATTTAATTATAAAATATTTTTTATAAAATAAGGGTTATTTAAGTTCGCAATTAATTTCGTAAAGTCGAGTTTTTCTGATGGTATTCACTATCTAGGTCAATAAAGAACCACGAGCAATTCAGTTTAGCCTGATACGTTTATATTTCTAATAGTTATATATTCTTGTTTGAAATATAAAATAGACTTAAGGATAAGGCATAATAAAAGGGGAAAGAGTATGTACCATTGAGTGCATTTTAAAAAAGAATATTTTATTTATATTTAACCGAATATATTAAATTTAACTCTAACCATAATCAAGTTGAAAAATTATTTTTTTTAATAGTTTTTAGTATACTTTTAAATTATGTTTAATAAACTCTGAGAAAAAAAAACTAATCATAACCAACCAATACGCTTTAATCTTCAACATAAAATTTTAGTATTTTAAGGCGATCTGTGTTTTTTAAGGAAAACTAGCGAAAAAAGGATTCGCAAATGTATTATTTTTGGGAGGATAGATACCATCCAGTTCTAATTTTAAAAAATGGATACATAAACGAATGAATTCTTTAAATTTTTTATAGTAAAATAGATTTGGTAGTCTATTTTTTTTATCTTGAACTTTATGCAAAATCAAAAAATATCATAAAACTATAAAGATACAAAAAATTCTTTTTTAATGAGCTATACATTTAACAATAAATTTTTATTTATTTATTTTTCATTAGTCTTTATTTTGAATGCTTTTTTTATTCTTTTTAGAAATACGAATCGTTCAAAAGATTGGAAGCATAATAAACTTCGATTATATTGCTAAAAAGTATCGATCAAACGTAAATTATTGGAAAGTAAAAGATTATTCAATACCAACCAACTAGCTAATTGTTGAAAATTTGGCGACATGTATATGTGTCTAAGATTGATTACACCATCGATTAAAAAGGAAATATGATGAATATAAATAAGATAGCAATTTAGGAAATAATAAAGAAAAGAAAATTGTCATTTCTTATTCATTAGATCTGCGATGTGGATATTGTTGTAAAATAGTATGTAATGAGTCAATAATTAAATTAGAAAAAAAAAAACAGCATAATTTAATAGTAATTGGAAAAAAGGCTATCCTATACAATTATATTTCATAAAATAGTATAAAAATTAAAAATAATACTAATAGATACTGTAAGTATATAATATTTCTAGCATACATAAGTTTTTAAATGATGAAAAATATGAACAAGATTAATAGCTCACCCTCAGATAATTATTATATGGTAAATCTTGTTAGTTTATTTATTAGCTTTTAATTTATTTTATATATTTAATAAATATACAAGCTCAAAATATATAAAGATTAATAATTAGTTGAATACTAAAATTTGTATGTCTATATGTTTAAAAATGATAAATCCAAATTCCAATAAAAAACATCAAACCTCAAGACATATTTTATTTTACTTTCTTTTAGAACACTCAACCTTAAAAAAATTAAAAAGACTTAATTGAAAATTATTTTGCCGGTATAAAATAATTCTACCACGTATTTTACTTGAAGCTTTAGTAAACGCACAGTGACAGTGATTTGAAAAAAAATAATCTAATAATAATAAGATTGCTAACAAAAAAAAGGTTATTTAACTCTACTGTTTTTCATGGTATGAAACTCACAGTTATTCTTAGCTTAGTAATGTTGATTTATAACAACATAAGCACGTCCAGTATATAATTTTTGTACTTTATTAGATATATAGAATATAGCTATTTTTACATTTCTTGGATTCATTTTTATATAATACCATGTATTGATTTTTATAACAAAACATTAATAATAATGTCAATAATTTGTTACTAAAAAAGTCTATATATTTTAAAGTATTATATTTGGGAATTATGGTGGGGGGGGGGGTTGTGAATTTTTTTATATAGATTTATTTAGCGAGTCTGTGGTATATATTTTTTAAATAGATTAATGTAGGGGGTAATTGATTTTTATTGTTGCGTTTTATGCCTTAAATTCTATTTATAAAATAAAGTAGCCCGGAAGCTAGTATTTCCACGACTTTATCAAGATCCAAGTATAATATAATTATGATAATAAAATATAAATAACTTGTTGATTTAATCGAAGATTAAATTTTATTGATTTATAGATAATAATATGCTATTACTGGAGTAACTTGAAAGGGCAATTAATCTCGGATTAATGCGAGTTTTATTAATTTATTATGATTATGATTTATCTTTAATTTTATTTTCAATAGGCAAGTTGAAAATTTTTTATAAGAGATGCTTGAGATAATAAGCTTAACCCTTATTATTTAATATTATATTATAGTCCAAGAATAATTTAAATATGATGATACCAATCTCTCTACTTGGGATTAAAAAATTATTTAGATTTTTAAATTTTGAAATCAAAAGCCAAAAACTATTATGAGTATTGATATTTACTCCAGATATATTATAAATTAGGTATTGGTTATGAAAAATCAATAGTATTACATTTTCCTACTTTAGTAAAGTTTTGGATAAAAATAAATATGTTTGTTATTCTTGGAGACTGTATTTAATGTTTCATGTTGATCAAGCTTTAAAACTGTATTTACCAAAATGAAATCGCTCAGAAAAAGAAATCAATGCAATTTCACATAAGCTGTTTAATGAAGTTAAAAATAATAAAACAAAAAGAATTTAAAAAATACTTTTTTTTCTATGAAAAGCTTAATTTCTATGAAAAAACCAAAAATAATAATAAAAAAAGGATAATATATAAAGAAAAATGGAAACATAAAGATTTATTCAGATTATCTTACCATATCCAATGGGCTTGTGAAATATTAGGTTTTATTTATACAATACCGCAAAATCTAAATTTAATTACATTTTCCAGAAATACAACGAGAAATTACAAGCTATATAAAAGAAAAAAATTCAGCGATAATCTTTATAAAGTTGATGAACACAGATTATATCTAAAAAAAATGATTTGAAGACAATGAATTCTATAACTTTAGACTCAATTTTTGGTGACAAGAATAATTATTCAACAGGATTGAATATTATCCCATTAACAGCTATTTTAAATATGGTATTATTATCCATTATTTTAAAAAATGCTATGCAATAGGTGAATTGAATTTTAACATACTTAGATTTAACAGTTGATAACTATTTCTAATTTTACCAAAATTATATCGGCATTGAAACTGTAGCTATTTCAATGTCATTTACATAAGACATTATAATTGATTTCTTCTGCAATTTTATCTGCTATATAATTATTGAAACAATTTTTGATAATTATATATCGACAAGTAGTAGTATTAATACAAACCATGATTGGATTATTAGTATTTGTTATTAGATATTAATCACCAACAACAAGTTTAAATTCGTCTGTAAATTTAAAAAATTGACTCGGCGGATATTTTTCTTTTATAAAGATACTATTTAAAGGTTTAATCATCAAAATATTAAAAATTTGTACGTATTTAGAGTATCTAATATATATATTTTAAAATTACAGCAAGTGTAGATGGTCAATGCCAGTATATTAGAGTAATATTCATTTTATAGAAAAATTATTGATAAAAATAAAATTTTGTAAACTATGTATTTTGTGTCTGATTTAAATAAAAAATGCCACGTCCACGCTGGAAGTTATTTTTATCCTTTATGAAACGGTTGACATTTTTTGAATTATAGAATCGCGACCAAAATAGCTTAGTACATTTAATCAAATTTTGGAAGTGATCAGTAAATTGATATAGCATATGATAATATGCTGTAAACGCTTTCATGAAAATAAACAAGGCGCAGAAGAACTAAGAAATCCTTGATGTAATTTAGTAAATATCTATAAAAAAAAGATTTTTTTTATTTTTATAGTGATACGTAGCAATGGAGGGAAAAGGAGAGCTAAACGATTATGGAGCTAATTGGGGCAATAGTGGACTATAAAATGCTTATGTTGATTACATAAAGGCCAAATATCTGAATTACTAAATAAAAAATAATTAAAAAACTATTCAGCCACTAGTTTACTCTAAAAAAGCGATTTGTATTTTAGGAGAGCAATTGTGCCGAATAGATCATTTTACGGGCAATTGAAGCGGCTGGAAAGGCCAATGGATGTTGAACATACTGAAAATGCCGAGGCCGCTATCATCGAATCAGATGCTGGATAACCGCGAGTGTTATTTTTTATAAAAAAAGGAATTTATTATTCGATTGTTTGAGATAAGCTGAAATTCAAACAGCCAATGGGCGGATGTAGATTTTATGAGAGCGAAGTTGAAGTCATAAAAAAAAGGGAAGAGATATACAAATGAAAAGCTAAAAAACCAGAAATACGAAAAAAGTGTGGACAAGTTAATAATTAATAAATAAAAGTGTGATTAGAGAAATAGCCGTCAAATAAAAAAGTAGATATCAGTCTAAACAAAATAATGGGAAAAAAAGGAGATAGCGAACCCTTAATCGAATAATCACAGAAAGAGTCTGCAAAATTTTTTATAATTCCAGATATGATGGAAATATAAAGTATATAAATGGCGTGGATGGAGTCGATGTGAAAATAAAAGTGTCTTTTAAAAAAGAATCAGTCATAGCTAACAGCTACAAAATCTACCCTTGTAATGAAAAAAAGAAAAAAGGAAGAGAATTAGGGGGACAACATTATTATCTAGACATCAGAAGCTCAATAAAACTACCATACATATCATATAAACATAAATAAGCATTATAGAACAAGATACACAGTTTAAAAGCCGGAAATTGCAACCATAATCTTAATTAGTGCAATATATCTGATTTTATTTTGAATAAAAGAGCATTTAAAACGCAGTATAATAATACCTATAATAAAAATGGACTATAGCGACGACGACGTTCCAGCATTATCCGCAGACACCCTTAGTATTCTGCAGTCGTTCTACCAAGAGCAGAAGCAAAAGAGTTCTGCCTTGGACAATTTCGGCGAGTACAAGCAGCAGCTCGCTGAAAAAAAACTAAAGCCCAGAAGCAAAAAAGAAGCATCGAATGGCAGCTCTAATGACAGCGTTGACGGCGACTCTACCGCCGAAATTATCCCAACCGGCATGACGTTTTTCCAGGAGGACTGGCAGCTGAGCCAGTTTTGGTACGATACTAAAACTTGCGATAAAATGTGCAGCTACGCCGAAGAATCCATTCGCAACGGCGATATGATCATTTTCATAAGCTGCCCCACTGCTTTTGTCAAGTTTGTCGTAAGTATCTTGCAATTCACCATTTTACCTACCCTTCTTGCCCCCTATTATCTATATTTTCCTTGTTCCTTTTTATATGCCTTGATTTATTCCTAAATTATTCTTTGTTTTTACATCGCAAACGAACTTTTCAATCCTACCCCCCCCCCTCATTTTCCATTTCCCACATCCAAACTTTTTTCTAACTCATGCATATTAATATCTGTTAAATAGGAAATGTATCCAGACTACAGTAACGTTAGATTGCTTGAATTCGATACTAGATTCGCTGTTTTTGAAGAAAAATACGTTCGCTATGACCTGAATGAACCGATGGAGCTTCACGGTTTAGACAAACTAGAGAATGTCCATGTAGGAATCATATTTGTTGATCCTCCTTTTCTAAACGAAGATTGTTTAAAGAAAACTATGGTCTCCGTCAAGCTACTTTCGTCTCACAATTATAACAGCGACAGTAACAACAAAACTAAAATCTTGCTGAATACTGGTGCTGTCATGAAGCCCGTTGCTAAAGAATTCGGTCTTTATGAAACTAACTTTTTGCCTACTCACAGCAGTGGACTTTCAAACGTTTTTTACTCATATTCAAATTTTGAAACTGACAGTCTAAAATGGGTTTAGTTTCCCTTTAACCCCTCGTTCATATTTTTTTTACTTCCAATTTATCACCCCGGTGATATTACTTATTTATCTTAATAATATAATAGAATGAATATTGATGTCTAATTATTCTTAATTAAAAAGTTATATAATATATTTTTTTTTACTTATCTAATCATTTTACATTAGTTATAAAAATCGACTAATAATGAGGAAAAAAAAAAAGCAAATTGTAAAAACAGAAGAATTTCGGTTATTAAAAATAAAAAGCAGTGCATTGAGTTAGTATTGTTAGTTTAAAACAAAAAATTAATCAATAATAATGATAATAATAATAAAAAAGTAAATTTCTAAATGTAAAAAATTTTAAAGGGGATTTATATGCTAATAATAATAAAGTGTTTATTTCTAATCTAATAACTGAGCCACTTTTGATAGTACGTGCAAGTGGAAGGTGAGATATCACCATCCTCGCTACAAAGCTTGAAAACCTAGATTTTTTTTCGAGTTAATAATGGTAAAATTGAAAAAAAAAGGTTTTGGTTAATGGATCATAATAAAACTTAATAAAGAAAAAATATAATCAACAATAGAATAATAATGTTTGTTTACCGGGCAATTTCCGCACGGGACTTCTGTCAACGGCGATTCATTAGCAGGGGCAGTAATAGCTCTATATACATACTCAACGTCATTATTACCAGGCGTAATACCAGCAATTATGCCCATTGGTAAAATTCGCTCTACTTTGCCATCATAGACCAATACGTCGAGCAGTGACTTGATATCCTCAATCCCCAAATCAACAGTTGAAACTTTGTTGTCTACAATGAATTTACGAACTTGCACAGCTGTTGGGTATCCCAAGTAGCTTGCCGAGTAGATTGCAGTTGGATTGAGTTTGTTAACAGACTTAGAATATATGTATCGATAACACTGGCTTGATAGTTGCTCTATGAAATCAGTATCTAGCTCTTGATCCGTGAACCATGGTCCACCGCTGATCTCAACGCTCGGCTTAATATCGATAAGCATGTATAGTTTACGTGTTGGATTCTTCACGCTTTTAACTGATTTTATTAATGCTTTGTTCTCCAACTGCTTTATACATCGTGTTATCACTTGTTGATGCAGATTAGTCATTTGCTTAATGTTCCGTACCCATATCCCCTGATCCTTAGATGCCATGATTTGCTTATATACAAGGATTTCCTCGGGTTCCATACTAGACATTTTGCTTGCATCTTCGGATTTTATTGCTCTGTATGTAAATGTAGCGCCAACTTGGCAAATCTCCATAAGACCAAGCTTGGATAGCTTGTTTACCATATCGGCTACATTTTCAACAGAAAGTTCGGGAATTTTTTCCTGGATTGTTTCTAAATCTACACCCTAAATTTTATTTAAACAATTCATTAAATTTTAAAAAGAATTTAGACTTTTATGCTTGCGTCTAAAAATTTTCTGCAATAAAAAATGAATTTTTTTTTTTACATTTTTTCCTATGCTTGCCAATTTATAAAATTCTTTTTCTGGCTCGGTTAAACTCTCCATAATAAATTATGTCGATTAATCTCTTATGGATATTTCTGCTCTATATGTACGTGTTTAAATTCCAAACGTCAATCGCCGTCGATATTGATCGAAAGAAATAAATAATAGCGAACTTTAATACTCGCTTAATGAGTTTTTGGCTGTGGTAAATTTTGAGCTTTTATATCAGGTATCAGGACTGAGGCTGGGTAAGAATCGAGAGAAGAGTGTAGCCACGACAAGTACAAAAAGTAAAGATGTAAAAGATAATAACACTGAATTAACTAATAAAACAAATATTTCAAAGTTATTGCACTGTTATTCTTTTAAGCCTTTGATTCTCTCTGCTATGCTTTTATTGCTTCTTTTGCTTTTTTTTTTTTTTCTGAAGAATTTTCATTGCTTGATCAGAAAATGAGTTATGCCAATAAACTGTCATTTCAAAAAGTACCAGCAAATGAATACTCATATACTGCTGAATTAAAAAAGGACTTTTTTAACTGAGCCTAAACTATCACCTAAATCGACTAAGCCAATGGCTAATGCTTATCATGTTTGATGGCCAATTATCGCTTATGAAATCGATACAGTGATGTGATTGGGTTTACAGTTAACATACTGATGATTTAATTAGAGTCTAAATAGCAAAAATCGTCTGTAATACAAAAAAAAGGTCTTAAAATTGCAATTAAGAATTTCTATAGATATTTGGGTTTGTTTAATATTAATACAAAATAGTGGCATTCATATCTTTTAGAGTACATGCCCACTTCTACAATCTGATTTTGAGTTTCTTTATTAATTCACAGTATCAAATACAGCTAAATCATGGAGCTTTATAACGGAGCAAGCCAAGCGACAAACGAATTTACTGCTATAGTTCTCGCCGGTCCTGGAACAAGGTTTATAATATACTTAATTATAAAGATC